>JAQGAF010004465.1:0-14329 GCA_034687865.1 Kryphioiulus occultus
AGTTCTAGGATGAGTCGTCTGGCACTCTTGAATCTCACAAATCAGGACGGATGCGCCATCCAGTGATAGGCCCGGGCAACTGCATCTGTCGGCATTTCAAAGATGGCGGCCAAGTTGTTGGGATGCGGTTTACCGTTTTGTTTGTGACTGGCACTTTGGCTGCAATGTTGGACTGAATGTCTTCGAGTTATGCGTCTGGACCATAGACTTCAGGGATTTCTCAATGAAAGTGTATTTTTTTACCAAAAAATAATTGGCTGGCACGCGCACAATCAGACTGATACGTGAGGATCGAGGTAAGCCATTTTCATTATGCATTGTTTGCGCAACATGTACGGTAATAGTTCAGGGACATACGGACGGTATGGTCAATCAGCTTAGGTACGCGTTTGGGTTTTTTCCCGTATTGATTTGTCAAAGAAAGATTAAAAACACGCCGTTTTAAGCGTGATAATTGTGTCCGCAATGGAAGGACTATTGGAACGAGTCCATTATAAACAGGATCTGGACGAGTGAGATATGCTGCGCAATCCTTGTTCATCGGTATTCCCAAGAGATCTTGTAAATTCTTCTTGTCTTTTGTTATCGTATGTTGGGCGTGTTTTTCGGTGTGACTTTTCCGAGTAATTAGGATTTTCCACTTCAGTTTTGAGTTCCTTCCGAAGCACATGCACTCACGAGAGTCGTCAGCCCCAGGAGTGCTTAGTCGAAAAAAGGGGTGTGGAGACAGCTGTCACTGCTCTTTCGCACCTTTGCTAGTGCTCGATAATCCACTCCTGGTTCTTATTGCGCCATTTTTAAGGTACAAATGTGAGAAAAACACCAAGTTGTTCTAAAATTTGCTTTGAACAGTTGAAACAGTTCATACATTTTATGGTTTTTTTCATTTCTGCTTCTCCGAATTTCGAACTGAAATGTTTTAACCTTGAAGAGTTGAAGGCTACCAACTCCCAAAATCTGACCCATGCCTGAACAAAAAGCGAAAGTGACGATTACAAAAGAAGGCAAAAAAAAAGCGCTGCGTTCGCTCTCAAGTCTGGTTGCCAAGTTTGGTGCAGGTGCTGGCTCAGTGCAGTTATCATGAACGTATTAATGCTTTCTGGTTGAAAACTAACAGCTGTTGCTGAATGGTGCTTTACCAACTAGCCATTATCCTTGTACACTGTACTCCTGGAAAAGTGCATAGCTTGCTAATTTCATCATTTTTTGCGGCTTTTTAAAGCACCAAGCTGTTCATGCACGTACAGTAGTTGTTGATCTACAGATTGCCTGTGTTTAAAACTATTCGTGGCCTTTGCTTGCGAAAACCATAGAGACCATGGCAGCCTTATAATTTTAATGCCTGAAGAAAAGAACGGTGGATTAACACCAAAGTTTCATTGAAACGTTCAGCCCCTGATACTTGGTGTTGATGTATTACAAGTGTGATGCTTCCTGCACTTTCCTGAAGAATGTAATATGTAGTACCGTAGTGTTACTCATCGTTATACATCGTGTCTACCGGTCATGGAAGTCATGAAATTTACATTAGGGTCATGGAATTTTTGCTTGTGATTGATTCACACAATAAAAAATGTGGGTTAAAATCGCCTAGGTGTTTTTTTTTTTTTGGCCAATGATCATGTCATCACTGTGGTAGAGGATGTTTCTGAAAATCGATATTTATTGATGACATAAAACTTAAACGACCTCGTATTCTAATAGGCATTGAAAAATGTTTAAGTCATGAAAAAGCCATTGAAAAGCCATGGAATTGACAGTTTACAAATTCAGGAGGCACCCTGTAATAGTTCTGCTCAATTTAATTAATCTTCGCAGGACGTGCCTCGTGTTTCATGTTCGTCTCACAAGAACAAGATTAGCTGTTATCATTGATTATCAATTGCTATCCCATAGGACGTACATGTAATGCAGATCTACTCTGGCCTATGGCACCTGAGACTCGTTATTAATCTTGCAGAAAAGAGCGAATAAAACTGGCTTCTTTGTTTGGTCGTTCATTGTTTCACCCGTTTATGCCCCACTTTCACTTTCAATTACAAGGAAGGAAACAATGTTTTGGAAAAAAAACCTTGCTGTCATGTTCCTGCGGAAAGTTTATGGGCCTTGGCAGCTCGCATCCTGTTTTTTTTATTTTTAATGCATCATCTAATTTATTTTAAGGGTCACGCATAAAGAACGTGGCAAGAATTACGTTTTCCACGGTTCCACCCCACCTTCCTATGGTCAATAAGTTACCCTTCCCCTGCATTTAAAAAAGCTCAATAATGATTATAATTAGAAAAAATAAGTGGCTCAACCTTGTTTCCGTTGACTTATATATTTTTTCATTGATCTATAAATGCCAACTTATTTGTTCCGAAGGCCAGATGCAATGGCCTGTTGTTTTTGGTATCTCCCTTTTTACTTAAACGCAAACTTAATTCGCGATTATTTCTGCTTTATAACCTTCTCTGGGATGCAATCAGCCAGGTTCTGCGAATTAATCGCAGAGCTGCTAATTAAGTCGCATCGTTTACCTGGATCCATTCCCTTTTAGTCCGAAATTGCTGAAACATGGCCGCAGGCCTTGTCATTATTGATTAAAAAATGTCGAGCTGGCCTTGGGATGATTCTCCTAATTGAATTTCATGAAATAGACTCTCCTGGATTTCGAAGGGCATTCTGACGCCGATATGACCTGGCTCAATGCCCAGTGTGATGCTTCGCAATGACCCCTCTCTCCCAACCCCTCTACGATAACGGTTGCATGTATTATTATAGCAACTAAGCCTTGATGCGAAATCCAATGCACGATGGCAGTTTCTTTCAAGGTCCGTTTCCAAGGCCTTTCGTTAACCTAGGTGCGCTCAACCCACACCCAGATCCTCGTGACGTCAATGCTTCTAGGTTGCGACATGTTCCGAGAACAGTAGTGTTGCATGCAGCAAATGTCTTTGTTGCCTCATTCGGGTTATGCAAGCTATCCAAAAGCAATCCGCATGGAACTCTTCAGGTAACTTTGATGGTTGGCTGCATTTCGTATGTGCTGTTGAACGGTCCAAAGAACTTATGTTCTAACGTAAATGTCACATAATGCAGCGATGACACACAACACTAGATTTTGACAGCAACTGTCAGCTCGTGCCGCTACTCGAGAATGTTCCTTCGTTGTATCGCGATTTGATTTCTTGATAATTTCTCGTTGGGTATTACTTTTCACTGGTAACTGACAGGGGTGGCATTAGGACTGTCGAAGGGATTTATAGCCTACATCAAAGTAATGATAATCGGTGCAACGTTTTATCTTTATATTCGAAGCTTAAAAAATGAGTTTGTTCATTAATACATGAAAGAATAGGGCTACACTGCAGGATTCCCACTTTCTGGAATGTCTGGGAAATGAAAAAGAGGCAGGGAAATTGAGATAGTTTTCATCAGCCACCTGATTAGTCATCATCCTTTATAAAAGTTTGGGATAATATTCACCATTTTTCTCCGTTTTTTAATAAAAATTTCACGTGAATGTTTGGAAAATTACTAAAATGTTGTTAGGGAATGTCAGGGAAATCGAGTTCTGGATGAGGTTTTTGGGCATACGGGAACCTGACGCCATAAAGAGCCCAGCATTGATAGGGGGAAGCCCTAGTGTCTGGGACTGAATCACTCAGAAGAGGCAAGTTAGGCGGGGAGTTAGTGTTGGACAAGAAGACTTAATTAATAGAACTGTGGTCAGAACCCCTTTCGTGGCAATGGTGGCATGTTATGCCACCGTGTCTGGGAATTTTGGGAAACGAGAAAAGCTTAAACATGGACATCAAGGAATACCCATTGATTTGGAACTTTATGGAGTCCCCCTAGGCTAGGCATTTAAGTTTCCATCACCAGAGGGCGTTCAACGCCTTTAAAATTGAAAAGCAACCTCGAAGAACCTCATTCTGAACTAGGTCAAGCCCCTTTTGTACTCCCTGGCAAGTGAGTACTTGCGGGTGGTGTAAACTGAGCGCAAACTAGCAATTGAAACTAGCATTGGAAGGTAGCTTCTTTAAGTTAACTGACAACATACGGTGTTGGCTTATAACACGTTTTGACGCTTTTGCCTTTGTTCCTGGGTGCTAGAACGGTACTTCTTAAAGTACAATGAACTAAGCTTAATGTGGCTACATTAGACCCAGGCTATTTTGATAACAATAGCCGATTGATTCTACAATGTCTACATCACCTTAATTTAAATTAACCGAGCTATTTACACTGAAAAATTACCGACAGTATATGTTCGTTTGCTTACTTTTGTCTTCATTAGTTCATTAATGAAATTATCATATTCATACATGAATTGTTTTAAAATCAATTGATTTATGCTGCACACCAAGTCATCTCACGACCTTTTGTTGGTTTCCCAACTAAGATGCACGTTTTATATTTGTCGACATCAAAATCATGTTCATCAATCAGCTTTGTGTGACTCACAGACGGCTTAGCTGGCAAGTGTCCGAGTTAGTCATTGGGGCTGCTATTGGAACATTTTCGTCAGTGAATATCGAAATTTTTGATATTCATAGCAGATATGGACAGAATAAATTTTTAGACATTTTTTTCCAAAATGTCTCATTCTACGGGTTTTTACGAATCCTCCATGAGGGAAAATGATAACACTAAGCGAATTTTTGATTATAATCACCGATGAGTTTACTGTGTATTTGTATACGAGCGTTCCGGACTAGTCGATTTCGATAACAATAAACGAATGATAACATTATCCGCTATCACATTAAGCGGAGTCCACTGTACTTTGTATCTGATGACATTAGTGAATGAAGGATTTCATTTGGCCTTGCGTACGACGTTGATAGGTGCGAATTACGTGTAACCCGTGAAAGACATCTGCAACATTAATTTTTTTTTCTTCTGATGATTAAAGGTGCGCAACTGAAGTGCGAATCAAGGCCGGCCACCAGTAGGCGGCGTTGAAGGCCTCTCTCACCAAAGTAATGACCGTATGTCGTTTGTATGGTATGATGACAAAATACATGTACGTAATTTGTGTGATGGCTCTGAGCCACTCGGATGCTCGAATACACCTCCTACTGGCTGCATGCAGTTGAGTTACCTAATATCACCGAAATAACTCACACGATGTCCTTCTATGAAGGTGACTTAGTTTCTATACCGTATCGACCTTCTACGCTCTTCTTGTCCACGCTGCTGAAAACGTCGTTGTTGGACTCGTGTAATGCCCGAAAAAGAAACTTGCTTTCGTAGTTATTTTTGCATGAAACTCAGACGAGCCACTGCTGCTATCACACTCGTTATCTTTTTAAGCGTTGCTTTGTTCAATATCACCTCCAGTACCTTTACTGGTGTATGAAGGGCAAGTTTTCTGGTGTATCTTGGTAATTTGTAAATCATGCAGGGAGTCCTCGCTGGTTCCCGGTGTTCAACGAAAATCGGATCTGATGGAGAGAAGGAAAATTAATGATATGGTGGCTCTTGGGCCACATTGGTACCCCATTCAATCACCATGCGGGTCTTTGTGCTCGTTGTGGTTCATGAGCTGTATATAGCTGGAGCTCAAGCAAAAGACATCTCTCGCATTGCAATCTTTGTTTGAAACAATATGCAGCTTTGTCCGATATTAAAGCTGTAAAACTCAGTCCAACAAATGTTGGAAGAAATACTGTTAAATACCAGAATAGGATTATAAAGCGGTTTTTATTCCTCTTTCCCCTTACTTATAAACATGCAACGGTTTTTCTAACAGCTTGGCAATCGTTACAACCCTTCAAAGTAAACTGTAAAAATTATAAGCTGTGTTTGTAGGCCTATATACTGTTACAGTTTGCACCACATGTTTCTAATGAATGGTGAATCCTTTAGTGAACAAGAAAGAAAATCTGCATGGCATTTCGGCATGTTGATATTAATTTTTCATTCACTAGATTGGATTTATTTTGTATTTTTGTTAACAATCATAGTGCGTGGCGTTATACACTGTACGTAACAGTCAGTTAGCTCTTCCTTTCTTTGCTTCAGCTGAAAGGGGCTAGCTGACCCACTTTAGTGAGACCCTCAGACCATTTACGTTTTCAGACATGACGTTTTTTCCTACTTTGAAACCCTAGCTACATGTACGTTGCAAGCTTCTCTGTAGTACGTCATGTAATTTTCGACCCAGCTGCATTTTCGTAATTTTATTGGCGAGCGTGTCAAACCATCTCCAGCACAACCTTTCTCGTCATATGGAAATTCATTTTAAACGAATGTTGAAATGTTGTTGTCCAAAAGGCAGTTTTATCGTTCTCCCATTTCGTTATCTGAAATTTTGTTTCCAACTTCACTTTTTTGTCTACCATGCATGCACTGACCACGTATTTTCGCCTGCGTGCTTAATTTCAACAGTTGTCTGATTTTAATTATTTGTTACTGGATTTTTGGTTGTTTGGAATAGTTAACATTGCACTGTTTGCACGTTTGATCACAACGTGCCAGCAAGCGTACCTAATAGCTACATGTAGGTAGGTGGTATGGATGTAGTCATCATGTTTATAAATGGCCTTTATCTCATTTCGATTGTGATACATTTATTTGCTGAATATCCGTCAATGTTCATGTACGTACAGTATCTGCAAGATTATTTGCCTTTAAAGTTTGTGCTTATGTTTCTAACCAGAGCAGTATTTTTGTCATTCTGCCCACGCTTCTACTAAATAGTTCATCTGCTAACTTTAATTTTTTGTGACATTGATTTATGGAGAAGTGAGGCACGAAACAGGATATTTAGATTTATATTTTTGAACGTAGCTATGACCAAGTTTTCTTTCCTTTTAATCGCGATTGGTTACAAATTAGTACGTTTCTTTTGAGCTCTCTTTGAATATAGGCTATTTACTTGAACACACCCGCGTCTCTCAGGTCAGTACACTGAAGACCTACAATCTAATGTAACACAGAGCCAAATAATCGCATATTAGCCAAACAATGCCGCTGTAACCCGAATTGAGATCGTCCGGTAAAGGGCGAAGTGTTGTTTTACTGATGACTTAGCAAGCAAATCGATATTCACGTAATAACCTTCTCTTGAAATGTTTAGATAAGATCAGGGAATGACGTGGATTACTTCAATACAAGATATAGGTACATGCATACGTAGCACACAGTTGTTAGATGAACTTAGGAATTTCAAAGAATTTCGATAAAATTGCTTCTTAGAAACAAGCAGTTCCATGCAGCTATGAATACAGTACTAGGTAATGTAATGTAACTCAATCATTGTGTTCACAGCTTCCAAATATGGCACATTTGCATTTGTGATATTTCTCATGTCATAAAATGGGATCTCACACCATTTGCCTACAGTATCTAGTTTAACTTAAAATAAATGCATTGAATTTCTTAGGGACACTGTATTGAAATTGATAGTTTGTACCGCTTTACGATGCAAATGACTTGCACATAGAGCATCCCCCGAGCTTTATTCCGATAAGACCTCGAGTGTTAAATGAGATTAACCAATTGATTAACACAGTTTGCTTAAATGTTATTGTTGGCTATCAATTCATTTCTGGTTTCCATGCTTTCCGTCTGCATGTATCTGCCTAGCATGACGATAAGATCGTGCATGCGTGCGAAATTCTTATGTTACATTTTATTTATAATGCGTAAATAAATATTATTACCCCATCGCGAATACCGGTATTGGCATATTATATAGACTCACTGGTACTTATTTCACCTTGATGTACGTGGGTGAGTACTAGCATTCATATTGATAGATATCCGCTGCATAACAAAATTGGAAAAAAAAATTGGTTGAAACTTAGTTTTATTTTAGTGGATTTCTTGTATTGTGAAACATGTTTCTTTATTGCGTTCATTAGGTCATTTAAACGTTACAAGCTATTTATTAGCGCGTTTCGTTTTCAATGCATCAAGTTTGTCAGTTGTTTATACAGTAGGTCTTCCTCTTCACCATAAATTGTTCTTTGCAAATCAAGTGCGTTTTTGTTTAGTATATACATACTAGTAGGTACTAGCAGAATATTAAATGCATCAGGCGTTCGACCATCGTATAAATATTCGTCATAAAATTATACAATATACGATGTAGGGATATGTTGAAACAACTATAATTAACTTCACAACATGTCGGTATGATCTGGTTCATAGTTAGAAACAGTTATTAGAAAAAAGGGGAAAAAATGGAAAAATCCAACCTCACAAATTCAATAAATTCACTAGAAATAAAAAAGT
Organism: Kryphioiulus occultus; assembly: GCA_034687865.1. Classification (NCBI taxonomy): domain Eukaryota; kingdom Metazoa; phylum Arthropoda; class Diplopoda; order Julida; family Julidae; genus Kryphioiulus; species Kryphioiulus occultus. The sequence continues at coordinate 8,230 of JAQGAF010004465.1, forward strand.
TTACAGAATTTGATACGTTCTATATAATTAACCAAACCACATGTGGTTCAAAATTAGTAAACGAGTTATTAGAAAAGGAAAAAATAGAAAAATTTAATTCCAAAAAATCAACAAAAAATTTACTAGAAAAATGTTTACTGAATTACACGTTAACATTACCAACACGGTGGTAGAATCTATCATTTCAATCCCCATTAGGAACTCCAAACCCATTCGGATCCATGCTATTGGTATTATTTCATGTTGCATTTCTTCAGACGTTGAAATTGTCGATCGAATTTTGTTGTGGGATTATACACCCCCTAGCTACCACAGGGTATTTATTGACTTACTGACTAGGGTACTGAGTTGAATTGCATTGAAAATTGAAGAATATTAAGCCAAATAAGTATGCTGCTAGGCCTAATGTTCAACAAATCTAGTGATGTCGTCTTTCATGCTATTTTTTTTAGAATTTTTCTGCACATGGACGGTCGATCATGCTTTGTATAACTTCCAAAGTATGAGCATGATTTTCACGATTGCACTTTTTGCTGACCATGGATTTTCGATTGATGCAAGCAGCTGTGGTAGAACTCTGCAAAAAGAGATTTATGTATTCAGGGTAAAGTTTGGCATCCTGTAATTTTCCATTCCTTTGTCGTCTTTTGGCGTTGCTTTCGCATCCATGCATTTGGCCTTCTGCGTCGTACAGTGCAGCGCCCTTTTGCAGCACCCTTGACCTAATCCGAAAATCGCAACGGCCTTTGCTGCTCAATGCTGCATTCGTCTAATTATAGGCTATATGTAAGCGGCCTAACCAGCCTTTATATGCATTTATCTCTTATAATACCATCCACATTTGTGTTTACTGAGCTGCTATAGCACGTAGAAGTCGGCTCCAGACATTTGTTTTGCTCCATAAATTTCACAAACGGTCCTTAAAATTTCAACTGCTATTTCGCAATATTTCAGACGACTCTAGCGCTCTCTATTGGCGTATGAAGCACGTGTGATATTTTTTGTAAAGGAGAAAAGGTCATAAAATGCGTAATGTTTTTTTAGTTCAAATAAACGTCCCCCGAGCGACGTCGCCATCTTCAATTTCTCAGCATGTTGTAAATAGGGAGATTAGGCTAATTTCGGCTATTGTATCTGACTAAAAGCATTTTATCTACTTGGATTTGTCATCATAATTTGATCAAATTCAATAGGTACCACAAGGTGTCAGTGCCATCTATAGTTATTTGCCAAATAAACATAAGTTTCGAATGTTCTGGTTAAAGTAAATGTTTTTGGCGTGGCCTTCAGTATAATGTTTTCCAATTTTGTGCCATTTGTAGAAAGACAAGTTAGTGGAAAGGTAATGTTGCCAACAGGAATTCAATTATCGATTACGTGTCTAGTGAAAAACTGCGTTTTTATTTAGTTTAACTAAAATCAAGCGTTTGTGACAAGATCTTACCATCAGCCAGAAGAAGATGAAGTGCTAGTAATATTTGTCATGTCCCTTGAAGATAAAGCACATCATTCTGGGAAGAAAGACAAATTAAGGATATTAGAACGAGGCTATGCGTGTGTATTTGGAAATGGAACGTTTTGACGTCTTTACGTCGGTAAGACCTTTCGGGCCGTTGACGGTCGATGGAGAGCATTCAGCTACTTTCAAATAAAATAGGCCATGTGCAAGCCTATATAAGCCCACGTATGACTTAATAATGAAATGTATCGTGACATTCCATTTCCTGGTTTTTGTGCTAATACTATTTAGGTTGGAATAATTGATATTTTGCATTTTCAATCTCGGTTAGATGGCGCAGTTTATCTGGCGGGTAACATCTGTATCACGTAATTCGATTTCAAATAGTTCGGCCTTTATAATGGTAGGCTATGGCAACTGAATGTGCCATAAAAGTAACGTTTTACAAAATTTGTGATTGACGTTGTGCAGATTTTGTCAATCAAAAAAGAAAAAAAAATTAACTCGCTCGCAAATCAGTGGAATACTTTGATAAAAATGTAGACTTTTCTGCATTTGAGCTGCTTGTAATTCGGTCCCTTGTATGTTATAAAAGCATCGAAACTTTTTATTAGCACAAATTGACGTACTTTTCAACATCACAATCGTCATAATGGCATATAATAAACAAGCATGAAAGTCTCATTTTCCATTGAAAATCGCTCTTTTTCTAAATGTATAGACCGATGTATTATACGAATGAATAGTCATTATGAGGAATTTCGCGACAGCTTAAAGATACATGCACATGTATCTTTAAGCCGCAGACATCTAATTCTTTTCTTCAAAGTTGACATATTCTTCATATTGACAGTATAAGAAAATTGCCGATCAAAAATTCATGACACATTTGTGCATCGGAGAAAAGCGCCTGGGACGCGTGGGGCACCCTGTATAATAGCGCGCGTGTCTACGGCGGGAAATACAACTGGGCCACACTAGCTTAAAATCGATCTGCTAACCAGTTGGAAATATGGCTTGTTTGTTTTCTTTCGTAGCAGTCAATTCCATTTTTTCGTATTGTTTTATAGCGAAGCCGTATTTTTGTCTGGTTGTTGTCACATGATACAGCTACATGCACCGTAGCTATAGCTAATCCATAAGATGTTCGATTAATAGTTTACTGCGATAGAATCGTTTCACAATTAAATGTGGATGCTAGAAAGGCAAATTCCATTAAAATTTGACCGGAATTGATGAAGGGGATTTTCAGAAATTGGTTTCCGAAGGTCTCTCAGTTAGCCAGAAATGTGACAAATGTTGCCTAGGCGGTATCTGGCCGAAATTTTTTTCTTCTAATAATTTCACACGCAGTTTAAGTAGGCTTAAACTAGCGTAACCTCGGCACTGACTAAATCTAGTACAAGGACAATTAGGTCTAACTGGTCTTAATATAGCTTCGATTGTATGCACCATCAGCCCTACCCTAGCTGTATACGCACATTAATACCTCGGAAAAACAGTGCGGGGTCATATTCTGTCCTTATCAGAATCTTAATTCGAGCTACAGTACATGTTCCTGCGCTGTTCAATGATATAGCAGCCATTGTGTATGACAAGTGGCCCACCGCAAATGGTTACCTATTTTTTACATAAACTGGCAATGCCCATCGCTGACTGATCGTGTTCTTGGATGGGTAGACAATGTGATGGGCACATTTAGCACCCTGGATGAAAGATTAGAACACGGTCACTATAGGCCTACTTGTATCACTATTCTAATGATCAGATGTCGTTTTTTGGACTACTGAGTTTAGTACAGTACAATTTATCAGTGCATAACAATTACTTTGTTTAGTGATATCATTAGAAGCGAAAAACAGTATGACCACATTAGTACTATATGTGTAATGACATCAGTATTACTGGTATAACCACAAATAGTGACATTTTTTTTTTCCAAAGTTTACGTACTTTATTGGGACACCTATACCTTGGCTTCTTAGGCAGACATTATTAATGTCATGTGAGACACGTCGTGGCCCTAACGTCACGTGGGACACTTAATTAGGTCATGTGATGATCGTATGTGACAGAAAGGTCCTAAGGTCACATATTGTCAGTACTTGCACTGAGTAATACGTAAAGTCTCCTTGTTTCAGTACAATACTAGTAGTGGATTTTTATCCATACTGGTATATAGTGCTGTATGTAGGCATCAGAAATGATATGGTGATGTCAGCTATGCCAACTATGAAGTTAAGTAGCCAAATGATGTTGGATGTTCAGACTCAAACTTAAATGCATTTATAGGCCTATGCCACTTATGAACAGTACTAGACATGTTAGCAAGCATGCGCAATAATTGAATACAAAATTTGTACAAATGTATTGGCAATACCACTTATATCAGTAAAGTTTTTACGAATATCATCGCATATCAATAAATTTATACTGATATCACAATAAATATACTAATTTGTACTAATCTTTCCACCAGGTGACCAGGGTACACACATAATGTGCAGACACTGTACAGGAAAGTGCAGAATGTGCTGAGCTTATTTAGTATAGGCCTAGTCATTCAGGTTGCAGCTTGAAACGCTCGATCTGATCGCCCCATCGTGCCCTAATCGGTCAGTCCTTTCAATTGAAATGCAATCGCTGATGCGCCTTCAACTTGGTTCACATTTGCGTACAGTATTGAGCTTTGACTTTGACAATTGAAAGAGGGCACAAGTAATTTGATGTACCCCGTTGTTGCCAAACGAGCGTATTTACGATAGTTTTGCTATCAGGCTATGTCACTAATCCATTTTTCTCGATGCAAGTAACTGGCAGCGATGAGAGGGTACCGTCACGTAGGCCGTGATTGATTTCAAGTAGATCAGGTGCGACCGTATTGTCTGGTAATGAATCGCGTTAATCTGTTTTTGATTTCCAGAGGCTAAAGCCAGTTGAGCCATTCGAATACATGTATATGCTTGGCTCGTGGTGCTTTCAGCAGATTGCGCTAGCTGCGCTTATCAGTAGTAGATACGCGTGTTTATTGAACTCTATTCGTATTTTCGGGGTAAAGTTTCATTCGGCGTGGACCAGGTCAAGTTTGAAAGCAATTGACCCGAAAAAATACTTGAAGCTGGTCGTGTGTTCGGAATGGAGCACACGAAGAAGACCTAGATCTGAAACTGAACCAAATCAGCCCATCTGGCTTTCTGGGCGAAAATGGATTAAAGGGGGTAGCGGGTCAAAATGTCGAAGCTTGATGGACGGCCCTTTTATTTAATAATCCAGCCGTCACCTCCTTCGATCCAATTTAGCACTCGCGGTCGCCGCTCGATTGACTTTGGCGCCACCGACGCCGCGGTGTACTCTGGGATGGCCGCGGTGCACCATGGGGTAACCGTGGTCTCATGGTGACCCTACGCCTATCTTAATTATTGGCCCATTTCGGGGGCTCGATCCTGATTTTTTTAATACAGTTTTTTTTGTATGGTATCGAGCTTTCTTAACCTTCTGCCCTGCGTTGGCCCAGGCCCTCCTTCCCCCCGCGTGTTACAGCCGTGTTCAATAAATCGTCAGTTTCTATTGCGTTCACACGTGCTCGGTTGGACTGGATTTTTCGTCTCGTCAGTTTCCCCCAGTGATAACGACTGTCAGGGAGCCCTATTGACTGACCCCTATTCTTCGACTGGATGGACTGGATACCGCCATAGCGTACCCCGTCCGTGGTGTTTGAGCGTTCTTATCGTGCCTTTGGACCCCTCTGAAGCAAGGTAGGGAATTGCGGTTTTTTTTTTTCGCAAAAGCTACATCTACGTTATCAGGTCAATGTGATTGATGTATTGTGAAACATAAGAGTCAAGGGGAAGAGAGTAACGTCCGAAATAGTGTTGCATGATTTTGCGCAGAAAACTGCACTGAGTGGGGCCACTTTATTAGGAAATCCCAATATGAACTTAGCTACTGCTGTTAGACCTTCCTGTGATTTGCGATGACGTCTAAGTGACCTTAGCTGTTCAAGTGCCCTTGACGCACATCATAGGGCATGGGCGAGGTGAGCAGGTCGCACTGTATTACGCAACCTCAACCAGGGCCTTATTCCACAAAGGTATGGAGTTGTACTTGTATAGAGGTATGGAGTACAATCCATACCACTATTCAATTACAACTGCATGCAGGTATCAAGTATACCCCATACCTCTATACAAGTACAATTCCATAGAGGAATGGATTTCACTCCATACCTCTATACAAGTACAACTCCATACCTTTGTGGAATAGGGCTCAGCTTGCGCTATTGGCAATCTGACAGGATGGGACCTCGCCTTGGCCCGTACTGCTTAATGACAAACTGTGACCTTTCTATATCTGTAAGGGGCCATTCTTTATGGATCCTTTATGGATGACTCCTTTTGGTCAATTTTCTGGTCAGAACTATTGCGATTCTGGTAATTCATCGAATTCAGTCACAACTGGCCTGTTTTACTGTTAGAATTGTATATTTTAACCGGCCACCACGTTCTTTATGGCTGACCTTTCTGGATACGTTAGACCACAATTTTTTTCTCTCTCCAAAGATCCATTTCAATACATGTACATGTGTGGCGGCTCTTTCGGATGAGAGTTTAAACCGAGGTCCCGTGCGGATCCCCCTTGCTC
>JAQGAF010004466.1:0-14328 GCA_034687865.1 Kryphioiulus occultus
TTTCATTTTCGCTATAGAAAAACGATAATTCGATAATGCTCGTTTTTAGAACATCAGGGGGGGAACTTCCCGTTAAATCAAGTTCAAGTGTCACTTTAAGACAGATTCGTAAAAACCTAGTTATCACTACGAGGAATACGTATAAATTATACGTTTCCTTAAACAATTTGCTGTAGGTCTTTATTCCAAAACTCCATCTTGTCTGTGTAATAGCCTGTGTACATTGCTGTTTCATAATCTCCATATCTCAAATGACGAAGTATACAAGCCCTAGGCGTGGGTGTCCAGATTGGCAATCCACCAATGGGTAGGTTAGGATCGCTGTGAAATGAATTGTTGTTAAAATGTGTGTGAAAAGAGTACTCAAAACTGTGATTCGACTACTTACTAGGAGTTTACGAAGTTCAATAGTTGGGCTGTTAGGAGGTTCTTCATCCCGACCTCTCTCGCTGGGCCAGGGTAAGGATAGAATAGGTAGTTTAGATTTTGTGTGTGGTCAACTTCTGCAAAAGATAAAGAAAACGTATTTGAGGCACTGGAAAAGTCAGGGAAATTGAAAGGGCTTGCAAAATTCAGGGAAGAGTGGTTTACTTCAAATCGGGGAAATTGAACAAGTCAATAAGTGATTTTGCATAGCTAGTTATTGGTTAGCATAAAAATCAATAGATGATAAGCAATTCTATAATAAAAATTAAAAAAGTGATCGAAATTCGCTCTCTCCTTGTAAAAATGTTCGTTCTGTCTCCTGTTTATGTACATGTATAATCAGATTTAATATAGCATTCGTTACATTGGCATGTCACATTTTTTTCATTTTCAGTGGTCAGTGTTTTTTCGGGAATTTTTTTTTAATCTTGGAAAAGTCAGGGAAGTTGAAAATCTCATCTCTGGGGAACCATATGAATCATGTAAATTTCAATGTGTGTGGTTTTTACAAGGTTTTTTTATCCTTTTTTTGTAATAAATTTTCCAATTTTTTCCTACACTGCCTGCTCTCATGAGTAATGTAAGAAATTTTCCAAGTATGTACTAAAATTCCTCTAACATTATAAGTTCTCAAATCAAGTCCTAAATTTGCAATTACTTATGTACATAGTTTTTGATGCAAGAAAAGATTCACACTACCTACAGTGTTTTGAAATGTGATCTGCACTGTCAACTGACCCGAGAATAGAAATTTCGAACACCGCTGAATTTAGCAACGTTCGGAAATTTTTGGAGAAAAGTGCAATTTTAAAAATGTCATTGTTTTCTTTGGATTTTCAAAAATTAGGGGTGGCAGATTCTTGAAAAACTTCAAAATGTTGAAAAATCGTTGAAAATGTGAAATATTTTATATGAGCTTAGGAGCGTTGACTTACGTGGCCAGTCGAAATTTTTAACTGGAGATAAAGCGGTGTGAAAGTCAAATGAATATACGTAGGTTTTGACGTATTTTGCTAGATATCGGACGAATTTGTCATTTGCAGATCGAAATGTAGCATCACTGGTCCACTGCAAAAAAAAATTCTAATTATATCTTTGTAAATTATATTTTTGACCCTTGGGGTTGAGACATTTGGCAAATTAAAAAAAAAAAACTGTGAAAAACCATGAATCCCAAAAAATTCTTTAAAAGATATTAAGATATGTTAATTAAGATAGTTAGGAAAATGCTGCATTTGCATGTATACTTATATGTCAGGCGGATTTTTTAACAACTAACAGAAATGATGATAATTTAGCAATGCAAATATAAACTGCTGTTTTTTGAAGAAGTTTTTCTATGCTTTAATTAAGAAATTATCAGAAATTGTAATTCTGCGAGGCTGACCAAAATAATTTTTTTCAGCTCTAAGCAGGTCTCAAATGATAATTTTTTGCCTACATTGTTATGCAAAAAATTATAAATATTTTCATAACTTGAGAGCGCCATAGGCAGAATTTTTAAAAACGTAAGATCACTATTAAATGATGGATTGAAAAACTCAACCAGAATTAATGTGTTTCAGTATATTTCAGTAAATTGTTTTTTTCATTATCTTTCATTGAAGTGTTTTTCAGTATATTTCAGTAAATTGTTTTTTTCATTATCTTTCATTGAATTGTTTTTCAGTATATTTCATTGAAATGTTTTTCAGAAGTAATAATTTATTTTTATTTTGACTTTTGGAAAATTTCAGAAATACTGTTATTAACAACGATGGAAACACGTTTGATACATTTACTCAGGTTGACCATTTTTAGCCAAGTAAATCATCAATAATGAATCGTACTAGAATTTTTAATAAATGCTCAGAGAAATGCTTAGGAGAAGCCTACTTTTTCATTCATTCTATTATGCAGCAGGGCATATACCATATACATGTAGAATAGCAGATGAAGCCATGGCCATTTGGCACGCATGTCTTCACGTACTTGGGTTCTGTCCAAATTATTTTCAACTACATCGGACTGCAGAAAACTGCCATACGATTTTAAAAAGTTGGGTGTTTATATGTCGCACTTACATCGATAATAAACTGCCAGAACTGTCTTGTATCTGTCATGTTGTAGTCGGCAGCGTACTCCCATATCACAGCCTTCGTCAAGTTTGATAAGTTGTTCTGGTACTTTAGGAAGTAAGTAAACATCTGTGGAAACAGACTCAACCCGTATTCAATTTCGGCTGCAGTTAGCACCGTCTTTTTCTGAAATGAAATACTTGTTTAATTTAGTTCTCCAAAACTCAAATATATCAGCATAAAAACGCTGTAATAACCTTAAAATCCTGAAGTGGTGGGTATTCCAGCATAATTGATGCTGTTTCGTCTTTCGTGGTACCAGTGATAGTTGGTACTTTACGGAATCTCCCTTGTTTATAAAGTTCTTCTGGCTCGTCCCTCAGGTATCCGTAGATGTTGTTCCACTCAATCACTGGTGTAAAGCAAAGGTACTGACCGATTTCAGCCTATGGAATGAAAAAGAAACATAGAGATACAATTTGAGGTAGTTTTGGTTAAGAAAACATGATCTAGAAGTGTTTTTGCAACAAGAACAACTCAACATGATTAACTTCTTCATAATGGCAAATCTAAGGCTAAATAAATTGCATAGCGTTAGATAAACTTAATTTTAGATTTAGGGGCTCTGGATAAACTACGTTCATCAAAATGCATAGTTTTTTCACTCTGTCTCAGTGCTTCTTGAAATATTAGTAAATTGGAGGACGAAATCTGTATATCCATAATCCACTGTGATGCTGGAAATTGTGCTAATTTGAAGATTTTCCTGACCAAGAACGATGTTGAAATTGTCCATTCTGTTAAAATTGAGATTATTTTCTGCATTTCCTGTTTAGTACTATATAGAAATTTGCCGTGTGAATTGCAGTTATGTTAATAAATTATCAGTCAGCAACGTGTGATTGGTCGTTATAGAAAGGTTTCACTGTGCCAGGGTGTCTATCAGTCATGGTAGCCATGGAAATGTCATGAAATGAGATTCGGGTCATGGACGTCATGGAATTTGTCCTTGGATTTATTCACAAAATAAAAATTTGGGTTTAAATTCTTCATTGTAACAAATTTGCGCAAAATGGAAAGTCATGAAATTCACAGGAGGGTCATGGAAAGTCACGAAATGAATCAGGTCATGGAAGTCGTGAAATTTACATCAGGGTGATGGAAACATCATGAAATCTACAACAGAGATATGGAATTCCTTTTCAATGATTAACAAAATATAAATTTGGGTTCAAATTCTTCATTTGTAACCAATTTCCGCAAAACGGAAAGTCGCGAAATGTACATCAGGTTCATGGAAAAGTCAAGAAATGAGTCAGGTCATGGAAAGCATGAAATTTACATCAAGGTGATGGAAAAGTCAGGCAATTTATGACAGGTTCATGGAATTTACCTTTTCCTTGATTCACAAATTAAAAATTTAGGTTTAAATTCTTTCGAAAAACAATTTCGCCTATAACGTTTTTACCAATGGTCATGTCACCGCAGTGATAGATAATGTTTCTGAAAATCGCTATTTGGTCATGACATAAAACTTGGAGGGCCCCATATTATAATAGGCATGGACAGTTTTTCGAAGTCATGAAAAAGTCATGGAATTTGCAATGCCAAATCCAGTAGACTCCCTGCGCGCTCGAGGACTGTTAAGCTCTTGTGACACAAACAAAAGTAGGTTAACGATTCAAATAATTTCATTATTTAGTTCAATGATATTAATCTTTCAGTTGGGACTATTTCATTAAACTGAATAGGCAGATTATAAGCAAAATACAATACTCACATTTACTTTAGCAGCGGCTATTGTAAGTATGTTGACCGGTATTGTTCGAAGGCATTCCGTTACTATGGAAGTGTCGCTTGACTCGCAGCCACATTCTTTTGCCAGTGCGTTTGCTACTGTAAGTGGATCTCTTTGAATGACTAGGTCCATCAACGGTGATCCACTAATGATATAAGCACTATGGAACAATCCTAGAATAATTCATAGATACTTGAATTATAAATAAGTGCTTGTATAGGATGAACACAAAGGGGAAACAAAAATTAATTGCGATTGCCTGCTAGGGGCAGGTGATATTCTTGTAAAGACATGAAGGATTAAAATGCAAATGTTGTGGGCACATCTGGAGCGGATCTAATCTGGAGTACATCCGACAAGGTTTCCACAAAACCTAAGAAATCTGGGAAAGTCAGGGTAATTTCGAATTTTTTTCAAATAGTCAGAGGATGTCTTCCCTTACAGAAATGTTAAGTATAATTGTAGTATCCAGTAGGTATCAATGTATTTTTATGGTGTCTTGTTGCTATACACTGTATGTAAGGAATCTCTCTGAAAGCCATGATAGGAATTTTTTGCACCCGATCAGACTTATTTGATACCTATTGAAACACGTTTCTGCAATCAAAAAAATTCAAAAAAATCTAAACCTACCTACTAGCAACTTTTAAAATACCTTTCAATTTTTTAAAGGCTAACTTTTAATTAAAATTTCACTCGAGATATTTTACATATCGATTATGGCTTGTTGCGTGTTTTTAAGTGAAGTTTTCCTTTGCACAATGAAAGTGAAATTGTGACAATACTAAAAATTGCCAAAGTAAAATAAATTCCGAGCATCTGGGTTGGTAACGTTTGAGTACACTTAATTATGATGCGTGAATTCCTTTATTACAAAACTTCAAAAATTTCCGTACTAGTCAATGCCTATATTGCTTAAAACTTTATTTATAATAAAGTTCGGGTGTTCTTTGGTAAAACTAAGCGCAAAATAACCTTTTTAACCTGGGAAATGATATATTTGATTGGATCAAATCAGTAAAAATTGTCTGGAAACTTTCCTAAAAGTGTCGGGGAAACCTGGAAAAGTCACTGAAATTCAATTGAAGATTTGGCTACATGTAGTCATTCTGACAAAAAATTACAAAAAATATAGTTAATGGTTGTGTTGCAGATAAAGTTAATTTGAATTACATGTGGCATTTTTTATTTGATAAGTCAGGGAAATTAATCAGATTTGGTCAGGGAAAGGCAGGGAAATTGAATTGCAAATTTTGGTATGAATCATGTAGTTTTGAATTTTGTATTACTACCTTTAAAAATGTTGAGATAATCCATTTGAAATGGATACCTCTGCACTGTGTCTCCATAAAATTGCTTCACACTTTGCAACAATGACATTACCTTTTGTCACCAATGGCGATACCATATGAAAGCCAATAGACATCCCACCAGCACTGGCTCCTATTGCTGTCACCCTGGTAGGATCGCCCCCAAATTTGGCAATATTTCGTTTCACCCATCTCAGAGCCTCTAGCTGGTCATGCAGGCCATAGTTTCCGAACGCAGCAGAATCGTTCGTACTGTACCACCCTGTAAAATCAATTATCAAGAACCTTAATTAACCGTTGAAAGTGACCAGCTTTGATATCCTTGGATGGAAAATATTTGAGTAAATTAACTTCCATAATAACCCCACTGTGTCTATGCATTGCCCATACCTAGTACAAACAGCCGATACTGAATTGAAACAACCACGACTGGATCGTTGATATCCAAGTTTTCATTAAAATCTCCTGCATCACCAGTTCGAAAGGAACCACCATGAATGATCACCATTACTGGTGCTAGTTCGGCTTCTGAAGGCAACTGAAATAGCAAAATGTGAAATGTTTGATAACCACTGTCCGTAATGATTACAAAAGTTGAATTAAAAATGGTTAAAGTTACACGGAACAAATTTTTTAAAATGGGGAAACTCCTAGTTTTTATTTCATGTACAGTAGAGCTTCCAAAGTTGACCACCTCCCTATGTTGACCACATTTGAAATGACCAGACGGCCGCCACATTAACTCAATGGAAAGGGACCTCTACATGTTCACCACCTGCACCTCTGTATGTTGACCAGTGGACCCTAGTATAGTAATTTACTCCATGTATGATGGCCAGCATGGTCTTAACATGTAATTTAGTTTGCAATGTAGTTTGCATGTAGTTTGCAAACCTTATACTGTACACACTGAACAGCAACTGTCTCTATAGAGTTTGAAGAGTTCATTTGAACCCATTCAGTATAAAGGGGGCGTGGCAGTATATAGGGGAAATTTTCTTTTTAATTGGAAACTCAAAAATAAAACATTGCAAAAATTGATTCAAGATTTGTGCTGTTTACCATCACAAAAGGAAGGATAATTGTCTGGATATGTTTTCTAACCTTACGGAATGATATTTCTAAATATGCTGTACACTGAACATTGCAGTATTTCTGGGTTCATATTGCAGTACTTATGTACAGTAAGTGTAATTGCTGGATAAATTTGCAGCACATTAGCAATACTGGTACTGTATTGTGAACATTTTAATAAGTTTATTCGTGAATGATTACTGTAAAATTTAAGTACATGTATGCAGTTCACGGAATTAAAATCCTGTGTCAGTACAATCCTCGTTATGCATATGTTGAACATCTCCTTATGTTAACAAATTTTCGCCAGTACCTTGGGTTGTCAACTTACAGAGGTTCTACTGTATATGGTTTACAGGGAGCTCCAGCAGGCGGCGCTGTATCTGATAGAATCGAAAATGGCAGTTGCTTAGGGAAACGCACTCCATGTGACCAAATCCCAAATCAGGCTTAAGCGCAATTTCCAAAGACTGCGAACAACCTTGGATGATTTTCTAGTTTTAAATTCAATATTCGTTTGAAATTGCGCTTGAATTTGAACCAGAAAAATTTCAGCTTTTCCCTGCATATATAGACGCCAATTTCGATTCTAGCGGTTTCAATTCAATACCCTGCAGTCAGCAAGGATATGACGCATGGTAGAAGAGTGTAATCCATCAATGCAGCGCCGTCTGCTGGTGCACCCTGTGAACCAGAACCATGAAATACATGTAAAAATACTAGGAGGCTTAAGCTGTTCTTGCGCTGTAAGTTCACCAAGTAACCTTCCATGTACTTGTAGTTATAAACACATAGATCCAAATGTCGCAAAAGAACACTGTCTCATCCAACTAACTGAATTTAGGGCAGTACAGTAGAATTAACCATCAGTTACAGAAATAAAATTATTGCCATATTAAAAATTGTCTTACTGAATTGGTGTAGACATTGAGCTGTAAGCAGTCTTCACTACCATCAAAAGTACCATCATCCTTCATTTGCGGACATCTTGCCGGTAATGTCGTTGCGTTATAAGTACCGGTCCATGGCTTAGCTGGTTGTGTTGGCTATGCGTGAAAATCACAAAAAACATCGTGGTCACATTTAGAACTGTTTCTAGCAATGTAAAGGTGACTGGTCGTTTGGAAAATCTGGTAAAGTTAGGGAAATTGATATGATCTGCTAAAGTCAAGGAAATTCATGTAATATTTTAGCATTTGTTATACCAACGATTTTGATTGGTAAGATGTCTCTCAGGAAAGCAATAGTAAAGGTGTATTTGAAGTCTATTTTTTCTTAAAACTTTGCCTATGGCGTTCTTCATTATTATTTCCATATTGCCCACGTACTATTAGTCACACAGCGCAAAAATTCCAACTTAAGGAAGGCAAGTCTGTAAATCTTTTTGTCATAGAGCACCATTAGAAGCTAATCCTGCTGAAACTATGGGATGATTTATTTTGCTTTATTTTACGTGTAATACATACATACCTTAAACCGGAAAGTAATATTTTTGAGTTGCGTTACTTTAGAAATACACGTGCGATATACATGTATTAATCATGAAAAATTCTCGACAAATACATTATTGTTGCTTTGGTTTTACAAAAAAACAAAAAAAACCTAATAATTATATTAGATAAATCAAAATCGCCATCAAAATAACCATAAATAAAATGTTTGTCTTTTTTTCTCAAAAATTCGCCTGTGACATTCTTAAATGATAATCAGTTGGCGGGTTATAATTTATGTATGGATCAAATGTTTCAAAAAAGTAAATATTGCCTACGGCTGTTCCATCTTTACTTATAAGTTTTAAAATGCGGAAAGAATCTCTAATGGTCCCTTTGCGTTTAATATTTCTGAAAAACATTTTCAATACCAATATTCTAAAAATCCGTTATTTCTTGTGGTTTTTTCAAAGATTCCGCCTATGTTTCTATTTCTTTTTAGAAATTAGTGGGGTAAAATCCGTCATTACGTTATGGGGCCATCCATAAAGGACGTCCTAGGATGTGGGGAAGGGGGTCTTCGAAAACCGGACACTGCCGTACAGGGGAGAGGAGGGGTTCATGGAATGTGGACGTCCGGATCGTCAATTGAACTTTTTATAAAAATTTCGCCTACGGCGTTTTTATGTTCTCTCACTTTCCCTAATATATCTTATGAAAACGTCACTAAAATCCATTATTTCTGCTGAATTTTGTTAAAAAAATTTCGCCTATGACGTTCCTAAGTAATACAAGTGGTATTTGGCTACTTAGCAAATTTTTTAATAAAAATATTGCTTGAAACGTTTCCATCATTGTGAATATTTTTATAATTTCGAAAGAAAAGCAGGGTTCCCCAGACTTGGAAAACCTAAAAAATCAGGGTCGTTGAAGATGTCTTTTCAGACCATCGTTATTAATTCTAATACACTAAAAATTCATTATTTCCAGTAATTTTTCAGAAAATTCAGAAAATATGTCAAATCTGTAAAAATTGTTTGTCTGAAATTTTTTTAAAAAATGTCTGGAAAAACCTGGTAAAGTCAGAGAAATTTAAGTGAAGATACAAAGTCGCCATGTTATAAATAAAATAAAAATTTTACACTTATTATGAATTTTCTTCAATGTGAAAGTGTTATTTTTTAAATCGGGCAGGACATGGGGGAGGGGTTATGAAACACCGGACATGGGCGGATGAAGGGGGGGTGGGTCTAAAATCCATGAAAATTCCAGGACGTCCTTTATGGATGGCCCTATGTAGCTTTCATAAAATTTTCGCCTATGGCTTACGTCTATTACGAGCTCTTCCCAGCACTGTTGATAATAGAAACTCGATTTAAATTGCTTTCTAGACATTAAAAAGTTGATAGGAACAGGAATATAGCATGCAAACGAATTGATGACCGTGGCTTCAAAAAAAAAGTTTTGGCTAAACCGATTTCTTGACCATGTGGTTAATCCATAAAAATGGTTTTCTTAAATGATCTGGAAATTTTTCAAAAAGTGTCTGAAAAACCAGGAAAACTCAGGGAAATATGATCGAAGATTTGCTTAACCGGGATTCTGTAAAATTAATTTACATGTAAGCGCAGGAACACCAAAAGTTGACTATTGGGATGAAATAGAAATATGGCGAAATTAAATATTTTTCTTACCTTGAAACGATTGTTGCCCACTGGTGGTTCTGCAAAAGGGATTCCTGTAAACATGTAGAAAAGCTTGCCTTTTGTATTAAACACAGTCGTGCCTCTCACAAGACCCTGTTTAATTTTGACTACTGGATCACTGGTATCAGCCCATATCCAGCTAAATTTCAGACAGAAAATCAGCACTGCACTGCAGCTTATGAATTTCATGACGAAAATTGAATTAGTGCTTTGTTCAGAATGGAATTTGGCTCGTTTTCCACAGTTATCTGTACACTCAGATGACAAGTCTTAGATTTGGACAGGCTTGAGTTTTCAGTAATGAATGGGTCATCGTAGTTTTATATATACTTTTGGACAGGATTACTGTAACTGAGTGGCAAGCAAAATTCATATGTTTATAATCTATAAAGCCTGGTTGTAAAGTAATGTGGCTATGGACTAATAATTTAATTTAAAGTATTCTGTTGCGAGACACATACAAGCTTTCCATTTTAGAACAACAATACATGGAAGATTAAATGCGATTTTACATGTAAGTGTATGACGTAAGTAACAGGTTAGTCATTTTATCGTAGTTTTATATATTATTTTGGACAGGATTACTGTTACTGAAAGGCAAGCAAAATTGTTGTTTGTTATCTTTAAAGCCCTGTTGTAATGTAAGTTGGCTATGGACTAATGATTAAATTTCAATTCTTCTGTTGCGAGACACAATCAAGCTTTCCATTTTAGAACAACAATACATGTAAGCTTAAATGTGATAATTAGACCTTATGAGCTTCACGTTAAACACCAACGTGATGCCAATCTTTTTGACTATTGCCGGTGAATGGGAGCAGATCACGTGGCATTATTCACGTCCATGACAAATAAATTTATTTTCAAGATAAATTCTCGATGCAAATCAAAAGTAGTACACGTCAAAAATATTATCGCAATTTATTTGGAAATTTATTCCACAGCACGAGATTTGCACCCATTGATTTGCAATGCTACACGTGACGTCACACGTTTTCGTCACGTCCACGTTTTACGTGTAGCCCAACCTCTCTATTACATGTAAATGTATGACGTAACAGGTTAGTCATTTTATTTTAGTAATTATTATAATCCTTTGTTTCGCTCAGCTCAGCTGTCTTACTTGCCAGACACTCATGCAATAAAACAAGGATTAAAGTTATATTATAATAAATTGATTATGATTAATCCACAATGTATTTTGTAATTTGAAGTGCAAGGGCCGTATGGTCATTATGCAACGGCATTGTACTTGTATGTTTTACGAAGTTAAAATACGAAGGATGATCACACCTGTTGTTGTAATGTCTAATGGTTGACATTTTATAATTAATACATTAACGTTTGCACACGTTGCTTGATCAGAGCAAAACATGTATTGTTATGCAATTGACGTATATCTACATGTATATGGTGAAAGTTCTGAAAATGAAGTTTGAATGGAAATACTGGATATCATTGGTTTAACCGAGATAACCACGAAATAATTTGTTACATGTAGATTCTTTAAATCAATTTTATAAATTCGGTACTTTTTGCAAGTTGTACTCCTGTAACACTACATGTATTTTTATAAGCTAGAATTTATAGTTATAAATTGGGTATAAAAAAAAGTTATAGAATTTTGCCCAATAAACTCGTCGAAACCAAGGTTTCTCCTGACCTGAAAAGCTTGGAAAACCTGGTATCATCAGGGAAATTTGAAAGACCTGAAAAAGTCACGGAAAACGAATTTGATTCCAAACATTCAGCAAACAATGATACATTTCACAGAGCTGGTTAATTGGTTATCAAAGAAATCAAGATTATGATAAGCAGTGAAATAGTAAAATTATCAATTAAAACAAATGTAAATGTACTGATTCGGTTGGAAATTTTTGTGTTCTATCTTCTGTTAATATTTATAATATGCAAATTGCATTTCTTACATTGACAGTAGTGTTCACAGTGGTCCCGTTGGTTTTTGGTGGTCAGGGAAATTTGTTTTAAAACTCGGAAAAGTAAGGGAAATTGACTATCTCATATCTAGATAAGCCCTGCAACCGTGTATTTTATACAGGTGCCATGGTTAGATTTCAACCGTTATTAATGCATATTAAACAGTTTGTCTTTTTTAATGGAATTATTCAAGCAAGAGGAATTCGGTTAACAAAAATTTAAAGCAAATAGGAAAACAAATAGTGGAATACGATATTCATGTAAGTTTGAGTGCTGAAAAGAACGTTTGCGATAATTAGTACAAAACACTTGTGCACTTCGGTATTGTTCCTGACCCTGCATAATGTAGACTATGAAAAAATGCATGGACTTCTCCTAACTGCTCTTGGGTGGTAGTGAATGCCTGGCGGTTATGAGCAAGCTAGTTAAATTAGAAATTACATTATTAATTTAGTTTTAGCTAGATTAGGTTTGTTAATCAAAAAAGAAGAAAAATATATATTTAGAAGGCTCCGTGTATAATAGGTTTGCCTTGCATACTAGTCAAAGTGAGGTGAAATAAAATACACTTCTGTTTAAATACAACTTGTATTTTTTAAAAAGTGCTATGGCTGAATTTTAACAATTACTATTGCATGGTGTGCGTCTAACTTAAATTATCTTTCAAACACGAGGTATCAGCAAGCAAGCAATTCGAATTATTAGCAAGAAAAACATAGCAGAAATAGTTTACTATAACTTGTGTTTAAAATTGCATATCTTCATATAAGAATCATTTTGGACTGTGCAGGGTTGAAAAATACAGACCACACTAGAATCAATATTATCTGTTTCTTTTCAATTTAAATCAAGTATAAGGGATTACACAATAAAACATTAACGTATTCTGTAGTTCTCTAGTTTAGGATGCCCATTACTGCATGCAGTCTTGTTGTATATATTGAGACATTCACAAAACCGATAAATACTAGAAGAATTCGATTTTTTGCTGCTTTTATACTATTCCTAGAGCAATTCTCGGTGCATCTTTATCCCAGAATTCCATTTTGTCTGTACGGAGACCAGTTTCCATGCCGTTTTTATCATCTCCATATCTGAAATAACTAAGCTGGCGAACATTGGAAGTAGGTGTCCATCTTGAAAAATTACTGCCCATTGAGTTGGGATTTCTATGTAATGAAATCTGGTTAACATGTGCTGGTTAAGTGTACATGTATTTCAAAATATTGATTCATAAAACTTACAGGGTTGTCACGAAATTAATTAAGTGTGACACAAGTATGTCACTCATCCTGCCATCTCTGGCTGTGTAAGGTGGAGGCAGGTCGTAATAAGCATTGCTTATGGCGTGGTCAACTTCTGTATGAAATTAGAGAACGAAATTTATGTATTTTTGAAATTTCAAATTCAGCCAATTCTCTTAGCTTTTTAACTGAAACTTTCTGTCATATTCGTTCGATTTCAGTGTGTTAGAATACTGTACAGTGTATAGAATGAGTTCATGGATTACACCCCCTACCACATGGCATTCAATTACTGATAGCAGAGTACTTTGTTGAATTGAATTGAATCGAATCAAATAAGCATTTTAAAATGCATAACAAAAACTACATTCGTGATGCTCGTCATACATGTCTTATCAAACTTTCAACACCTTAATTAACAAGCATTACTTTTGACTACTGTTATGTTTACTTGCCTTTGTCGCCAAAGTTGGTTACTGCATTGCCTAAATCTCCGTGATAATCGAAAGAATATAAATATGTGGTAACGTTTGCTGCAAGAAATCTTGTCAGTTTGTCAGCACCTCTCCTAAATGTTGCGTCAGTTGTTGCCTTAAAAAAATCCGAAAGTCAAATGTTGATAACTAAAATCGCGCGATTGTGATGAAGTCTTATGAATATTTTTTTTTTCATGTGGAGAGACAGTATTTAGGTAATTGCTTAAATTATAGGGATAGCAAACATTCGTCAGTGTTATTCAGAGACAGTTTTCCTATTAATGTGAATGAGCAGGGTTGATCAATTTTTCAAGAAAAAACTGATCCCAAAATATTCTCATCGTTAAGATTTCTGGCAGAACCGATTTTAACCACTTAAAACTTATCACAAACTGTTCTAAGGTTTAATTTTTGAGATGTTTCCGTGCAACTTTAAGGCAGACAGTATAATTGCAATTTTTAGTCGATATAATGTACAGGTTCATTTGCGTACTTACGTCAATCAGACACTGGAAGAGTTGCTTTGTTTCTGTAAAGTTGTACTCGGCTTCGTACTTTCGTCTCACAGCCAGTGATAAGTTTTGCAAGTTGTTCTCGTACTTTAACAAAAAACGCAACAAGTGTGGCAGTCGATTGTTGAAGACGTTGTCAACCATTGCGTTCGTTATTTTTGGGAATAGCTGAAATAGAACAACTCCAATACGTTATCCATTGCTATATATATACATTTATAATCGAAATTTCTGGCCCTGTAATAACCTTAAGATCCAGCAGCGTTGGGAAATTTAGAACGGCTGATGCCATTTCGTCTTTGGTGGTACCCGACACTGAGATCACTTTGTGGAATTTGCCTTGTTTGAAAAGTTCTT
>JAQGAF010004467.1:0-14325 GCA_034687865.1 Kryphioiulus occultus
CCTATTGATTGAATTGTTAAACAATTCCAATTTACATTTCCATTTAACCAATTGATATCAATTAATTTAACCAATTGGTATTTTTACTTGGGGACCGCCTTTTCTTGTTATTCGGTTATTGTTATCGAAATAGCCTGGGTCCAATGTGATCACATTAAGCGGAGTCCACTGTAGTTGCAATCGTATTTGGGTGTATTTACAAAATCAGGACGAAGAAAGAATAACGAAAACTATGGTCAAATTTCCACCAATTCTCCAAATGTCCAACCAGCCATGCTACAGGCATGAAACCCAATCCGCAAGGGTCGTTCATAAAATACATATTCCAACTCACCTGGTTGACTGTAGACACTCCCAGTTGGAAGAAAACTGGCACAGTTGCATAGCAGGCCACAGCATAGGCTGCGAACATGGCAAGCAGGACCGTGGCCATTTGCACCCCATTGGAGTACACCTCCATGGATCCTCCGAGGATGGTGGTGGGTCCCAGGTAGGTGGCCACAGTGGACAGCACCAAGGGTGCCACGCCCATACTGTGGTTTGCCACCAGGAATTCGTGGGTGTCCCTCGAGGTCCTTGCACGCCATACGTAGATCATTCCCACTGCTGCTGAGACCACCAGGACCCCAACCACAGCCACTGAGTCCCAAGGGCCCAAGGCATAAAGGTTCGTTAGATTGTCAGGATCCTCCATGAATGTCAGGACAGCTAATGTGCCACAAAAATCAACCACAAAAAATGAACCAAATTGCAGATTGCATGGGGGATTGTTTTTGTGGGTTGATCATTGACACCAGCACGTGATCGTTAATTAATTGCGAACTTTTCCCCCTTGTCGACCTTTGACCCCACTCCGTAGACTGCGCCTGCGAAAAGCCTCAACTGGAGAAGGGAAGGGGGCGTTCAAGTATTATGTCATCATCTTTTTTTGGTGAAATTACTTAAATAACATTATTGTCATTGATCAAGCAAATGTTGATTCATCATTTTTTTAACCATTTTTATGTGAGATTTGAAGTCACAGTTCAACTCAGAACCATTCTGTCAGATGGGACATGTCATGATGAGTGTGGTGAAATCCACATGCAGAATTTATTTAGCGTGTGTCATCTCCTCTGGGTGGCCACCAACATAACAGTTAATTTTAAAAATTTAAGTATCATTTAACAAAATTGTAAGTGATAGGTTACTGCGCTCATTTACCCTCACTGAACCGAAAAAAGCAACAGAAAATGTTCTTCATAAAAAATTATATGTGGCTAGGGAACGTGCCACCATGTTTGGGGGTCATTTTTTTAAATATGGGTTGAAATCTATCTTCTCTCATCTAGTTTTGTAAATCATTTCTCACATTAAACTTTTGTTAGTCAGACTAAATCCATTATTTATACTTAATTCACATAGGGAGGGGGTGTCTGAAAATCCCGATTTTATGATGGCATAATACTTGAACGCCCCCATGCCTATTTCCGAAATGGTCAAGGGCATTAATACACATGTAGGCTTACCAACATTTGAAAAAAAAATCGTGTTATCGATATTTTCGAAAATTTGTGTCCATCCTAGTGTCTTATAATACGACATGAAAAAATATGATGAATTATGAAAAGAATCTGATAAGTATTTAATTTATAATTACGGTATTTGAATAAAAATGGAGAAAGTCAATTGCTTTTGCATCATGAAAAATGACCTGAAAAGTATTTAGTTACTAATTAAATGTTTGAATAAAAAATGACTTGATAATATTTCAATTGTTCGCTAGGAGCGTTGTATGTTTTCACAAATTTCACTGTTTAATTATTTCAGAATTTATATTTAAAGTACTAAGTTGAAAATTGTGCCGCTAGATGGACTTTTTAATTTTCTTGTAAATTGATTTTTAGTAAAATTTAAACACGAATTATTCTAAAAAGATAGAATTTCGCATTGTTTATAGTGACATTTTGTAGTTAATGAGCGATATTTAGTCATTTAAAAAAAATTTAAATCGGAAGTACCACTGGGAAGTACGTTAGATTTTATCTTGTTGGCAAACTTGAGAAATCAGAAAATGATATTAGTCCTACATCTTAATTTATTAACAGCACAATCTTTGCCAATACAAATACATGTATTGCAAAAAAATCGGAAGTTTCTTAGTCAGGACCCACTTATTTTGAAGAAATAATACCGAAAACTTCATCGTCAAGTAATGATTTTGCTATCATCATGAGAATTGAAATGTGGGCGTCCCTTGTTAAAATTCTGAAATTAACAACATAAGCGAAATCGACAGAAAAAGATGAAATCATCATCGCCAAATTTTCAAATCTGACAGAATTTAATTCGCAAGATTGCCCCCGGTTCTATCTCTCATGTTATTTATGATTTGCCCCTATGAGTCTTTTTATTGAAGCGTTTTACATAAACGTTCTAGCGTTGCATTGTGGGTACCCATGCAATTCCTAACCAGGTAATGAATCGAGCGTCTGCTAACTCGCTTTGGAACTAAAGTTGTCATACGGAAAGTAAATTTCTTCGCGAATTTTTCTTATTTTCTTGGAGATTTATATTATTTTATAATGTCAAGGGAAGTGATGCCAAGGGCACCTCGTCCTCCTCCAGAAGTTGTCGTTTTTGTCGACCCATCTAAGCGGAAAAAGGTAAATTTACGATATCTGAATTGCGCACGTGTATGTAACCCTGCTGTAATGGTCAATTTGATCGTGAAATTATGTTTAGGCAAAACCAAAAACTGATGATAGCACTTCAGTAATAGATGAGAGCACTGTAGACAACGAAAGTGGCCCCAAGAAACGTGTGACCACCATGCACAGGGCCCGTTTTGAGGTCCACAAATTCGGTATTAATGGTTTCACAAAGGAGAAAAAAGAAGAGGCCAAAGTTCAGCTAGCTGTAAAACTCGGTGCAAAGGCAAGTATTAGTGCAGATTCTAATCAGTAATTTTCACAGTATAAAGTGAAAATGTACTTTGTGCCATGTTAACAAATGTTGCTCAGGAGCCTCAGGTGCTTTCAGTTGTCACTGATGTCTGGAACACCGCCAACTTCTGTTTATCATCTTGTCATATTCTCCTCACTTTGGATTTATAAAGACATGTTCTCATCTTTGTCTTTAACCTTTAGCCCCCAAAGAACAAGCATTACAACTACAAGGAATTCATAGTGATGAGGAAAGCAGAAAAAGACGCTGAACTCGAGAAAAGAAAGCGGGTAAGTCGAGAACTTTTTGGGTGTGTGAATTTGTACCAAAAATGATTTTTAAGAAGGTATTGTGATTGCGGATCTTGCTAGGAATTTGTACTGGCTTTAACCTAACCCACTAGATCACCCTATATAACTTGTATTTGTTTCAGGTTGTGTGCGATTCTACAGTAATCCCCCATGTCGAATGAGTTACAATCGTTTGCTGGTAAACTGATATTTTTGTGAAAGCGTAAATTCTCCAGTTTATTTTTTTGAATAAGCACGAAAAATCCAGAATGTTTTATCAAAATATCAAGGCACTGGTGAACGAATTATACTACATGCAACAATATGAATGTTTCTGATTTAGTCGGCATGGTAAAAATGCCTTTGTAACGTAAATCCTAAAGTTTATTTTTTCTAATAAACACCAAAAATTCAAGATGCTTTATAAAGATTTCAAGGCACTGGTGAACGAAATATACTGCTTGCAACAAAATAAATGCTGCTGATATAGGCGTCACACGGTTATGTTGTACATATGTCGGATCATCCTTATGACATATTCGCACAATTAAAGCCCTTAATGAACTCAGGAAACGTTCAGTTTAGATTTAATATCTATAAATGTAATAGGTTTGCTGTTTTCACCTTTGCACATTCATCAAAGAAATGGAACCACTTCCAAAGGGGAGTTTTGCTCATTGAAAAGATTTAATAAGATAAACAAGTTGGGTTTTATGTAACGTTCAATGCTTTCGAATCCCCTTATTGAGTTAATTGCAGTTAAGTTAAAAAACATTCAAGTAATCAAAATAACTCTTTGTCTTATTAGGATAAAGCTTTGGGACTCAAGGTGAGGAAGCTTAAGAAACCAAGGTAATTGCCAGCTGCACGTGTTTGAATGACGTATTTTTTCACAAGTTTCCTAATTTTTAAGCTCGTACGACTTAATTGCAATTTCAGCAGGAAAGGTAAACCGAGGGCTTTGAACTGCCAAGTCGGACGTTTCAGCGGCGGAATGCTGACCGTTCCAAGCAGGCTGATCAAGAAGCCGGGCGGCAGATAAGTTTATAAACATTAACATATTCGTACCTTATCGATTTTGCGATTTTATAATTTTATTTTTGTAACATGAGAAATGAATGTATGTGTAAAGTGCGTGTCAAAAAGCCTGTGTGTCTGAAATTGTTGCGAAAATACCGCAGTATTAATTCATAATCTTCGTACGTTTAGTAAATTGTATTTTACTTTCGAGAAACCACTAAAGAAGAAAATGCAGGCAAATAATGGTCAAACAAACTAGTTCCGAATTGAAAGCAACACTTGCGACATGACGCGAGGCCGAGCTGAAACCAAAGTAGTTGAAATCCATTGGTGGAGGAATGTCGCCTTCCGTGTCATTGGCTTCTGTAACGAAATATCCATAGTTCGCGATCCCACATAAATTCTCACCCATGGCTAGTTTTATGTAGCCTTGGTCACCCCAGTCGCTTCCCCAACTGGAAAGAATACAATAATTCTGGTGACATGTAAAATTGGAAATCGGGAAAAAGTAAAAATCATCGCAATTGCAAGTCCATGAATGGAATTTTGCTGTTCCAAGATCTGCGTTTTTACCTGTTTTTGATTAGCCAGTAGTTTTTATTTGTTTCTGCTCCAAAGCCAACCACAGTCACTGCATGAGTCGGCTTTATGTTTCCACTGCAGTTTCTGTCGTTGTAAATCCCTAGTGGAAAAGATTGGAGTTAAGCATCAAATAATGCTCGAGGACCGTAAAGCCAACATTATGTTCAGTTTCCTTCGGGTATTTCTAGAAGAAGAATTACCGCTGCTGTAAAACTTGAAAGTCTGAAGATCTGTGAAGATGGAGACGGAAACAGGGCCGTATCTGTAGACTGCTTCTTTCAGCTGCTTTTCCTTTTGGTCAGAATCTAGTCTTGAACATTTACCGGTAAATTCCAGAACAGCGCTTTTGTCCGGGCTAGTCTCATTGCCTTTTAGTAGGTATTTTTGTCCACTCTGGTAAAAGACAAGAAAGATTAGTTTGTCAGTATGAACTTTTTAAAAAATTCGTTAACACTGGAATTTTTCCGTACAGTATCAACTAATTTATCGGCATGCTCATGGGGTGTGGCCCAATGCATCATTTTTGCTTATGATTTAAATGAAAATAATTTGCCTACAGCGTTCTCTGACGAATATTGATCATTTAAAATTATCAGACACATTGTTGGGTGAAAATGTGGGCTAAAATCCACCACTTTTGAGTTATGGTTTTCAAAAAATTTCGCCTATGGCGTTCCAGCTGTCTTTGTGGAAATTTGTTGCAAATTCACTAAAATCCATTACAAGGATCCGTTTTTTAAATTCTGTTTTTCTTTCGTTATTAATATTATAATATTTTTTAAATATAATTCCTAGCAAAATGTACAAAATGTTTAGCAATATTATTATACATGTACCTAAACATAGTTTTACAAGCTTGTTGTCTAAGAGCCATTTTTGTGATGAAGGATTCGTTAAATTGTCACCATGACTGTGGAAATACATTTTTACAATCCTATAAGGAGCTTGCAGCATGCATACTCTTCCCTAAGTTTCTTGGGTAACAACATTTTGCAGTTAAAGATTTAGGAAAGCACTGAAATATTGTCAGGAATACGACAAATAATGCATGTTTGTGAAATAAATATTTTTCCAGAAAAGCTTAGTCTCACCTTTTGCTGATATGGGTAATGCTGAAGTGTCGCTAAGCGGTCGTTCGAATTTTTGACTATTTTGAATGCATCCAGGACTCTGCGGGGGGTACTGCAACTGCTTTTGGGAGATTCGTCATGGCAGTCAAGCAGTTGTTGGGGGCTGAGTTCCACCTTCTTTTTGTGCTTGTACGCAAACCAGCCCTCTATATCTAAGTCAGTCCTATATATTTCTATATTTTACCGCAAACTGCTGTGGCAAAGAAAAATATAGCAGATGCTGACTAAAATTCATCATCAGAGATTTGGTTTTTCTACAAATTTTGCCTGGGGCTCGAATAAATTAATGTTCCATCTATCATTTCTGATGTTGTTATAAAAAAATTGTCTATGGCATTCTGTTGATTATTAATATTTGTAAAAATGTCTTAAAAATGCATTATGGCTAGGTTTTTAAAAAATAAAAAAACTTTGCCTATGGCGTTCTTTTCAATGTTGGTATTTACACACAATTTTTTTAGAAAAGAAATCTAAAATCCATCATTTGCGGCCTAGTTTTTGTAAATTTCTATTTAAAAAAATTGCGATTGGCATTATCTTGAATATTAACATTCCTAGAAAGTCTTAAAATGCATTATGGCTAAAGGGTTTTTTTTAATTTCGCCTGCGGCGTTCTCTTAAATGTTAATATTTATACTAGTTTTTCAAGCCTTTGTAAAACGTTTGCCTACGAAGGTCTTAAACATTCTAAAATTATGTAAATTGTGGTCCAAAGTTTGAGGACCGCTGATTATTTGGTTCATGAAAATTTTAATTTTTTTTTAATATTTGGTGTAAATTTTGAAGAAAAAAAAATAGATATTAAATAATTTGCATATTAAAAAATTTGAAGAAAAATCTGATATTTGCATGTGAAATAGTGTTAAAAATTGCATACCAACTGGCCACATGCTTTTGAGCAATTACGATTAAAAAGTAGGATACGTTCTAAACTGCCGTAATTTACTGGGTTTTTTTAGAAAAAATTCCCATATTCATACTTATTAACTATATTTAATTTTTTTCATTTTTCCCATATTCTTCCTATATTGTTATTTCATTTCCTATGTACATGTAATTCGACCTCCATACTGTTTGACAGCCTGCACTTACTGTTCCAAATTTCTTGTTCATTCCAAGTTTGAAGGTGTCCTTAAAGGCCATGAGGGTTGTACGATTTTTTATAAATTCCAAGTTTTGTAAGAACAAATTCCGGTGTTGGATTTCCACATTGGAATTCGAAAAATCTTCAAGTCAGAACCGACTGCCATCATTACTTTGTAACGAAAGTAAGTTGTCATGTCACGTGCAACACTTAGATTGTGCGTTTGTCTGCCATTCTATGGTTTTCATGAAAATCTTATTTCGGAAATGTAATCAGCTGTAAGAAGGCCAAATTTAATAATACATAAGGTGGAATTTTTCTGAACACAGATAAAAATTATTAACGAAGGTAACACCAAATAATTTCAATATTTTTTAATTTATGAGTTCCCACAAAAACTTGCAAATAATTAAAATCATTCCAATGTTATTCCCTTGTTTGTCTTAAAAATCCAGTTGAAGTATTACTTAGTTTGTATCATCATTCCCAGACTTTTATTAGCGTAAAACTTCAGAACCATTCCATGTTCGATTCATATTTAATAGCTTAGACATAGCTGAGACATGTTAAATTCTCGTAAAGCAGTCTTTTAATTCATAATACATGCACATGTACTATAAGGTATGCGGAAAGTGTAACAGGTAATTTATAAAAGGCCATAACATAAATAAAAATCAGTAAAATAAATATAGAAATGTGATATTAAAAAATAACAAAAATGTAAGGCATGCCACATCACATTAATGTTCACTTTGGGCCCAATCTTCGTCATCAGTATCCATGACAAAATATGCAAGGTCTGCAAGGCCACATACATTATGACCCATGGTCACCCTCATGAATCCATTCTCTCCCCATTTTGGTCCCCAACTAAAATTAGTAAAGAAATTGTTTTAAAGAAAAGCATCATCAAATTTTCTTATAAATACATATAGTTACAGAAACTATTTCTCTAACCATAAATCATATAAATGTCTTTGAGGCTAATTGTGAGGCTAGTTTGATATATGTGTAGTAAATGTGTAGATTAAACAAGTGCATAGAAAGTGTGCATTTTGAATGTCTAGAACGTCTAAACTTGGTATGTCGATAGACTTAAATTTGCATTACATCCATCTTGAATTTAGAGCATAAAGATTCGAGTAAATGTCTAGAGAATGAAAATTTGAAGGAATTACATGTGACATTCTAGAACACGTCAATTTGGAATAAATATATTTAGAATATGCAAATGCTATGCGATAAAACTACATATACATGTAAATGATCGTTTATCTCATCGTTGAAGTCATCACTTCTTGTGCTCAAACATAATGGATAATATTCTTATACTGTAAATATGCTTTGATAAATACGTGTCTGATTTACTGCTGTATAATGGCATTTAACATATAAGATAATCTTCAAGGTAATTTGATGTCTTCTGATTACTGCTAACTCGTTATCATTATCAGTTAGCAAAAACTCTCATTACCTGTTTTGTATTATCCAGAAATTAGTGTTTTTGTGACGTCCGTAACCAACGACAGTCACAGCATGGGTAGGTTTTCCAGAACAGTTCTTGTCGTTATAAATTCCTGGTAAAATAAATCATGGCATCGTTTTACCATCTTACATTTCAGTATAAATTATACCCTACAATCTTCGGCACAATATGTTATAAAACCACACATCATCCAAAGTGTTTCAGTTGTAATTCCCATGCTCGAATATAAATTTGAGAAAATCCGTGTTTTTGACATCTTGCTAAGCACACCAAAAGAATTGGAAAAGAAATATAAAATGCTAGTAACCACTGGAGTAAAACATGAACGTTGGAACATCTGCGAATATCGAGACAGACACCGGGCCATGTCTCGCAACCGCTTCCTTCAACTGTCTCTCCTTGTCACGGTCATTGTCGCTGATCCTGGCACACTTGCCGGTGAAGCTGTATTTCGAACTTTCGTTGATCTCATGAAGTCGACATTTTGTTGCATGTTCCTGCAACAATAAGGTGGAATTTTAAGGTGTACTTTAGAACAGTCCCTGCTCCAGCATAGACATCATGAGAAAGTTGGCTTCTCCTGATGGCGCGTAGGCTGGCAGTGATTGCCTTAATGTCAGGGGCAGCTAAATCAGACATTACATTTTTAGATTAGAAATAAAATCTGACAGCTAGGACAGGTGACATTGTTGTATACATGTAGTTTTAATGTACATATTCAGTGCACCTGTGAAGCAGGGCACATGCCGAAGTTTATCGATTACTAATTTTTGATGTACTGTAATTACTGAATGTGAACTTGCTGAAAGGTTAGTTTTGTGAATTTTTATCAATTATCACAAAGTATCTGAAACAAACTTTGTTCACCTTTTGCATGTTGTGATCACCGTGATACGGATATGCCTCCAATGTTGCCAAGCTACCGTTCAAACTCCGTAGTATTTCAAATGCTTTTGGAACAGAATGTCTCTTGGAGCAACTTTCTCTTGGGGACGCAACACAGTCCAGCAGTTGCTGAGGACTGAATTCTTTGGAGATGTTCTTATGTCCAAACCAACCTTCCAAGACAGTCACCTTTGGGTTGTTAACAGTGTCGTAATGATGTCAATTTAAAAAAATCAGTCAAAATCACTTATTGTGATACGCGATAACATTGGTGTGCCAAAATACTGTATGTATTACTGACTTACAGCACTGAAAGCCCAGCAGCTTGAGCACAGACCTTGGTTTCTTATTCTGCCAAATTGCAACCGGTTCGTCCCTCTCCAGTCCATGGACTCTGGAAGATCACGTGTCAAGTCCAGACTTTTGGTTTCACAAATTGCCTGAGTTGTGTTTTGAATTTTTGCATCAGTGGAAGTTGGGTCCTTTTTGTCGTTTATAAATTTGTTCTAAAAATGACCAATTTTGAAGATAAGTGTATTTTGTGCCTACGACCAAAAGCAATTAAACCCATTACTGACAATCTTCACTAATTCGTTTGCTTTCCATGAACTTTATCAATATATTGCACATACCGTTCCAAATTTATTCATTGCAAGCTTGTAACCATGAACCCATTCCAGTTTCTGGTGGTTTCTTATCAGAAGTAAGTTGTCAACGAAATCCATCATGAGGTCATCAGATCCTGGAAATCAGACAGACAAAATATACAAGTGGTGAACATAGTGTTTCAAAAAAATTGCCGAATACACATGGACACTCACTCAGATTGTGTTCTTCCTTGAATTTCTCCCATTTTACCAATGTGTCATTAGGTGACGTTTGAACGTTTGACCCAGGCTTTAATCTGGGTTTTATGGTACTTGTTCTGCGTCGATATCCTGAATTTGAGGAACTTTGGCCCCACAGGCTGACCATCAGAAGACAAAATAACAATATTAACTTTCCTGTAAGGTAAAGAAACACTTTAATGTAGACATTTGTAGCAGAGGTATAGAAAATGTCAGTTTTAAGAAAATGTTTTGCGCTTTAGTGGAGTGAAAGTTAAATAATATTTGGATTTTTCTCTCTGATCCTAGTGTACCGGTGCAGTATTTTCAAACAAACATACAGTATATTTAATTTAAAAAGATTTACGAAAATAGTATAATACAAGGATCAAAGAAATAAATGCAAATATTTGACTATAGGAAAAAATCCTTGACTAGTCAGGGTTCGTACCCACCTGGAAAGTCGGGGAATGTCAGGGAAAGTCAGGAAAAATTGGCTATTTTGCTAAAAAGTCAGGGAAAGTCAGGGAAATTTGATGGGTTTGTCAGGGAAAGTCAGGGAAATTTGATGGGTTTGTCAGGGAAAGTCAGGAAAATTTGAACACCCCTGAACAGTAACTGTTCATTAGTTCATTTTGAACCCCTTCAGTATCCCTACTGTACTGTACGTGTAATTGCTGAATAAATTTGCAGCAAAATAGCAATACTGGTACTGTATTATGAACATCTTAATAAGATTATTCATGAATGATGAATGATTACTATAAAATGATAAATACATGCTGTACACTCAGTTCACGATATTAAAATCCTGTGTGAGTACAAGCCTCGTTCCATATGTTGACCACCTCATTATGTTGACTAGTTTGCGATAGTCCCTTGGGTGGTCAACTTACAGAGATGTCTGCATGGGTTCTCATAGAGGACCAGGTGCTCCTCCTCTTGAGTTGCTACGCGATGGATTTGATCGAAAGTAAATTGGCATTGAATGGCATCGTTAGTAAGTTTCAAATTATTTAGAGAATTTTGAGTCCGTGCTGAAAGACTGTTTTGCCCACATGCAGATAAGCAATGGTAGCGGTGAACAAGCTGGTCATCAGTGAAGCCAAGACGTCCTTCCTGCTTGACCACGCGTGAAATTAACGCCGCAGAAAGCGAGCCCTGGATGCTGCCTTGCGGAAGTTGTAACTCGGAAACGCGGTCGTGAACTTTGACCTCGACGCCCAGTCACGTAGCCCCGCGGCCGCCATCTTTAGTGCCGTCCACGTGACTTACACGTTACGTACACGTAGGGCTTTATTCTGTCTAAGACATGTGGCCAGTGGGAAAAATTTGAACATTTATACCACTGTGTGAAAAATGTGAAAAATTGGGTAACATGACAATTTACAGGGTGCCTACTGGACTGGAAAATACTGGAATTTACTGGAAATCGTTTTTCATACTGGAAAATACTGGAATATTCTGGAAATCGTTTTTCATACTGGAAAATACTGGAATATACTGGAAATCGTTTTTCATACTGGAAAATACTGGAAATACTGGAATATACTGGAAATCGTTTTTTTATACTGGAAAATACTGGAATATACTGGAAATCGTTTTTCATACTGGAATATACTGGAAATCGTTTTTTATACTGGAAAATACTGGAAATACTGGAATATATAGGAAATCGTTTTTCATACTGGAATATACTGGAAATCGTTTTTCATACTGGAAAATACTGGAAGTACTGGAATATACTGGAAATCATTTTTCATACTGGAAAATACTGGAAATCATTTTTCATACTGGAATATACTGGAAATCGTTTTTCATACTGGAAAATACTGGAACATACTGGAAATCGTTTTTCATACAGGAAAATACTTGAAATACTGGAATATACTGGAAATCGTTTTTCATACTGGAAAATACTGGAATATACTGGATATCGTTTTTCATACTGGAAAATATTGGAAATGTTTCAATTTCGAATTTATTTTTCTGAAAAATGCTCTAAAAATTCTACCCCATGACACCCTGCAAGCATTAACTTCTAAATGATCCCAGTGTGATTCATAGTCCATGGAAATAGTTCGTTTGCTCCTACAGGCTCCAATCATGTGGGTTTGGTTTAAAAAATGTCATCATTTGTTATTAAGGTGTTGTAAAAATTTCGCCTGCCGCGCTTTTAATTATTAATCTCAATAAACAAATTTGTGGAAATCTGTGTAAAACCAATTGTTTGGGACTAGTGTTTTTTAGTAAAACCTTTATTGTTTATTAATATTAGGCCTGCTACTACATTTTTCACGCCTTGATTTCGAAAAATGCTGTATCCGTCCCTGGTGAGCATATAATTCACAAAAAATTGTCATTGAAATAAACAATTTTTATTTTTTTATACTGGAAAAAATTAATTTTTATACTGGAAAATACTGGAAAAATGAAATTACAGTTCAGTAGACGTCCTGATTTATGTAAAAAATTAGTTGGAAACGAATTTCACAAGAAATCCAGCTTCAAGCTGAGGAATTTTTCCCCATTGATGTTCTTAATTTCATAAAAACGTACTAAAATTAGATTATTTTTATCAGTTTTTTTAATTGCCTGCGGCGACTCTTACGACTCTTATGGTTCGCGTACTGTAGTTTGAGATACACTGTTATAGCTCTTGAAATAGCTAGTTTTTCAAAAATATTTTGTAAAAAATGTGAAAAAATCCGATAATTGCATGTGAAATAATCTGGAAAAATAGATAATTGCATGTTAAAAAATTGAAAAATTGTTTAACAACTGGCCACATGTCTGTTGTCCTAAAATAACCCTTAATCAGCGTTAAATTTAACCGAATCTTGGTGCAATCTTCGGCGAAAGTTTGTGTTTTTGGTTTTGCGTTTAGTCAATAGCTTTACTGTCCAATACTGACATTGTTTATTGGGACGGCAGATTTGCTTCTTGATCGTTATTAGTTTTGCACGTTAAATTAATCTGATTAAGTGCAACCGAAATGAATTCTAGTTCGTAATCTTGAGGTTTTGATGAGATGGAGGGATCAGCCAATATGCAAATCGCGTGACTGAGAATCAGCAAGAACACGTGACGAGAGATAACGTGAACTTGTTGGTCAGTTGTAGCAACCACTCGTTTAATGTAGTTTTCTTCAACCAGTATGTTTAAGTCAAAAGTGCATAATGCGCGACAGTATACGTGATATGAAACACCATCAAATTCACTCATTTCCATGTTTATTTTTCACATCCTGTTATAACGGTCCAGTTCGCACTATAACAACTTAACTTTCTAGCAATTTTCAACGTTTCATTAACAATGTAAGTCCAAGCAGCGAATTATAGAAACACAAAACCATAATTATCGGGGCTCCTCCAGATCAGGGAAATTGGAAATCCTGGAAAAGTCATAGAGAATGGGTTTACATGTATTTTGAAAAAGTCAGGGAAATTCAAATAATCAATGATACATTTTACATAATGTACATGTAGATAGTTTTTGTTTAAAACAAAAATCAATATCTATAGATTCTGTGGAAGAAGTTGATACTGAAACTGATAGTTAATGTAAAAAAAAGAATCTAAATTTGCTGTTTCCTAATAGAAATTTATGATTATCTCTTGTTTTTATGCAATAATCAATAAATATGGCTTTCCATATTTTGGTATTTTCAGTGGTCACGGTAATTTGTTTGGAAACCTGGAAAAGCCGGGAACTTCATAAACTATTTAGATTATAAATAAAATAACTAATTTTAGAAGCAAAATATTTAAGGTGGGATTCATGGAAAATTCATAAATTTTCGCCTGGGTCATGAAAAGTCATAAAATTTACGTCACGGTAATGGAAAAGTCATGAAATTTATGTCAGTGTCATTGAAAAGTCATACAATTTATGCCGTGGTCATGCAAAAGTCATGACATTTAAACAGGGTCATGGAATTTGTTTTTCAATGATTCACAAAATAAAAATGTGGTTTTAAATTCTTCATTTTTCACCTATTTTCGCAAAAAAGTATGCCTGGGTCATGGAATTTGTTTTTCAATGATTCACAAAATAAAAATGTGGTTTTAAATTCTTCATTTTTCACCTATTTTCG
>JAQGAF010004468.1:0-14322 GCA_034687865.1 Kryphioiulus occultus
GTAGGGTCGCGAAAATATTGACGCATACTGTCATTTCTACTGATTCTAAAGTGACTGACAGTATTACTAACAGTGTAGGGTCCCCTATACAGTGGATTGTGGGACACACTGTATGGACGATCCTCCTAACGGGAATTTCTCGAACTGAAGCGCTGTTGTGTTAATATTCAAAATGGCTGCCGTGTTCTAAGACGTTTATTTTTACCAGCATAAAATTCGTTACTGTTTCGAAAAATAAATGTCCTTTGAGGACAGCAATGTTGTGCGTCAAGTGCTCGACATCGCGAAAATTCAGTTTGGCGTGGGTTTTCGTGCCTATTGCAGCATGGACAACATTTTGGGAGTGTTTTGCGTGAAAACCAGTGGTCAAAATACAGACGACATCATACAACCTAGTAAGTAATCCCACAATGTTCTGTTTCATAACTCTAAAAAATTACACGTAGTTAATTTGTTTTCAAAAGTTCGTTTTTACTTCAATTGCCATCATCGTGTCATAATTTACAATTGGAAATAACAGGTAGGTCATTCAGGTCTCAGAAATATTACGTCTAATTCAGTTCAACTCAACAACCTACAATCGGTAAAAATGTAAGCCTAACTCAGGCTAATGTTAGTGAATACCGTTAGTGACCTGTTTAAAAAGTTTAACAAGCGTCATATTTCCAAGCAAAATGACGTCAACGTACTGTACAACTTAAAATGGCGCGTTGTTTGTCTAGCTTAGACCCACACATGACTTTTTTTTTGAAAAATTGACCAATAATTGTAGTCGTAGTGTAGTGTCACTATGACAAGATCACATTGCTCTACAAAATGACTTTAAATTACGACCCAAAATGGCTTGTTTTCATGAGACATGTCTGCGACCGGTCATTCTGGCATCAGAAATGGACCAAAATATGGCATAGGGTCCAGATTCCAGTTACTGTTGGCACGAAGGTTTTGCCACCATGGACTCGCATGAATGTACCTTTGTTGAGCCCTAGGTTACATCCAGTCCGAATGGGTCCAGGGTCCTGGGCCTCTGAAAGATCTCGGTAGGTCCTACTAACTCAACTACAGTCGAACTCGATTATAACGAGCAAATGGCTTTAGCAGATTTCCGTAGAATCCTTCACGGATATAACGAGCACACTTCTCGGATGTAACGAGCACACTTCTCGGATGTAACGAGCACACTTCTCGGATATAACGAGCAAACTTTCGAAAATACGGTATCCAAGACACCAAAACTTACGTTATCCGTTGGGTTCTCAGTTCATACACTGTGTACATGCAGATATCAAGTTTCGATTTTACCCTCAGGTGTTCCCCGTGGCCATTTTTTTTCGCAAATTACACAAAAATAAACATCCGGCTAACACAAAACCGGAAGCTACTCATTGTATGACTAGCTTGACACTTGTATGACACTTTGAGACATTAAAGAATTACGCCATCATCTTGGTGAAGGGGTTTATACAAAATTTCATTTATAGTACTTTAAATGTGACTTTATACTTAAATGTGATCAGGCTTTGTGTGATAAAAATAAATTTTTTACCATCTAGTTTGAATACAGATTTCGATGAAAATGATGTCCCGTGCTGACACATTGCGAGGTGGGTCTGAAAATCACGACTATTTTGACAAAATATTGACAGTTTCATTTCCTATGCACTGATTTATAATTTAAATTAATTAAAAGCAAACTTGGGCCTGAAATATGTTTTCTAAGCAAAGAAATCGTATTTTAATTCACGAGAAGCGAGTTATCGTTAAATGTATGGCGAGTTTAGCTCTTCACGGGTATAGTGAGTAACGGTTATAACGAACAAATTGGGTCTGTCCCTCGATGCTCGTAATATCCGAGTTTGACTGTATGGCATCGGGTCCAGATTCCAGTTATTGTTGGTATGGAGTTTTGCTACCAGGAGCTGTCCATGGACTCATCTTTCATGAAGAGGCAGTTGTTTGCAGTCCTAGTGTACATCCAGACCGAATGGCTCCTGTACCTCTGAAAGAACGCGGTAGGTCCTTCTTAGTCTCGGTGGTTCCTACTAACCTAACTACGTCCTTTCTAGTCTCATCTGGCAATTCCAGTCTAGGACAGTCCTCACAGCGGTCCTGTCTTTTGTCATAACGACGTGGTTATCTCGTCGATGACAGCCATGGTTGCGCTGGGCTTCCGCGAGGGCATCCGACGTCCCTGCGCCGTCCTCTGAGGGCTGGTGTTGGTGACCGGCGGCAGACTGACCCTCACCACAGACTGACGACGACCCCTTTGCCGCTGCTTGTCGTCCGCCAGCAGCTCGGCTGTCTTGGTAAGATTGTTCTCGTACTCGCTGAGCATAAGGTAGTGCTCGACCTGGTCGCATGAGGTCATGCAGTCGTACAATTCCAGCTCGTCCAGGATGTGGTCAGCAAGACCCTCCTCCGAGATGCGCGTCAGTTCCGGTCCACGCTTGCCCTCCGACAGCCGCTGACCGCCGCTGACTACGGCCAGAGTGACCAGCTCCTCATCCTCTTCCTCCTCCTCACCTTGGTCGGCGTCTGCCAGGCTCGACCGACGCTCCTTGGACCTCTGGGCCGAAGACGTTCGGCGCTTCCGCTGTTGACGCGCAACCTGACGGCGGTGGATGTCCACCAGCAGCAAGAGAGCGCTGCCCAAGATGGTGCAGGAGGAACTGACGTAGAAACCCTGACGGCCGCCGTACGTTGCGTTCAGGTAACCTGCGAAGAAAAACTGTCAGTTCAATTCAACTCAGTTCCCTACTGTCAGTAATTTAATACCATGTGGTTGGGGGGTGTAGTCCATCAACCCAAATTAAGCTTAGGTGGGTTCCACCAAGACAACATTGTCAAATTCAATTTTTTGAAGCTTTAGGCTATCCTTTGGAAGAGAATTCCAATGTCGAATGGCATGCAGAAAGTAATTTGGACGGGGTGTAGTCCATCAACCCAAATTAAGCTTAGGTGGGTACCACCGAGACATCATTGTCAAATTGAATTTCTTGAAGCTTAAGGCTATCCTTTGGAAGAGAATTCCAATGTCTTATGGCATGCAGAAAGTATGTTGCCAGGTATCGCTAAAGGCTGCTTTACACAGGACAGTTTACGTCACCCCAAGCATTTCATGCACATATGCAAAAGATTTCCAAAGTTGAGTTTACTCCAACTTATAAGTGCTGTGCAAAGGACCAAAACCTACTAGCTCAATCGAAAACACATGTTTCAAGATCGCGCCTCATGCTTGACCTCAGCTGAAGTAACCAACTTCTCTGATTTGCTGCGTTAGATTTAAAACAAAGGATCACATTGGCTATTTGACCACTGTCCAAAGGAATCTGTTTTCTAGTGTGAATAGCAGCATGGCATATTGTACGTTGTAAATGGCATAAGGCAGATGGTACATTGCATATGATCAGGCAGTGTAAAGCAGCCTTAAGTAATGTCGATAATTTCAAAGGAACGAACTGACCCGTCACCGGGATGCCGATGACCGTGGGCAGTGCCTGGGCCCACTGGACGAAACTCCAGGTGCGGGCGAAGTTCCTGGCCCGCACTTTCTCGTAGGTGAACATCTTTAGGGAGTAGACGTAGCCGCCCCAGAAGACGCCGTAGATCCAGGTGAAGAAGACGAAACCTAGGATTTTGAGGCGATAAATTTGGTTTTAGTCATGAGTTTATCGCGGGATGGTCAACGAATCGCTGCTCACCGTGATAGTCCTTGACGGCAGTTAGGGCCAGGCAGGAAATGCCCAACATGAATCCGGAAGCCTGGCACAGGTAGTGTCGGGCAATGCGACACTCCTTGCTGTTCTTCACCACGATGAGCCCGAAGGCTGTAGTGCCGAACACGATGGCCAAGCCCAGGAAGTACTGCAGGTGGAGGGCGGAAGTGGAGTCGATACCGCTCCTTTCGGCCTCCGCAACCTGAAATTACAAAAGGTTCTGCCGATGATTTATAACTATTCGGGTTCCAATTTGACATTACCATGGCACATATGCTTACCAAATAGACAAGCGGTGTGTTGACTCCCATGGCCGAAACGGCAGCCGAGAGCAGAAGTATCTGCACGGTGCGTGAGTTAAGCGTGGTGAAGTCGAAGAATGGCGTCGGCTTCTCCTCCCGGCTCTTCTCCTTGATCTTCCTCTTCTGGTTCTTCAGGTGCAGGATGGCCCGTCTCTGCGGGTGGTAAAGGGAGGCCGAGCGGTAGAACGTGCCCAAGAAGAAGGCGCTGAACACCACGCCGGTCAGCGTCTGGAGGCCGAAACGCCAGCCCATCGTACTGAAACAAGACGCCAAAAAATTGTGAAAGCTTCCGTGAAGCACTTCTGGACAAAAGTATGGCAAGATGTGTGTGCATAACTGATAAGCCAGTGCACAGTGTGGTATTTCTACAGTCTAGGGGGATTTAATTTCTTTACACTAACATTTACTGTTTACGTCCTTGCATCTAATATTTATGCCAAACAAAAGTGAATTATAAACAGATTCAGGGGTTTCATGCTGCCTGCAAGTAAGCACAAATACAAACAATAACATGAATAGCTGAATGTAATGTGATATTTTATTTCATTTGTGCTTGCTTAACGTTATTATTTTATGGATACTAGCGTGCATCCTACAGGGGCAGTCATTTTTACAAGGTGTCTTCATTTGCCTTTCCTTCCAATTATTGTTGCGAAACATTTTTGATTTGTTCGTGTATCATGTTTCCCACATATTGGCTATTTCAGTTTTTGGGTCCTGAGATTAGGGCCAAAATGGCCCTTTCGAATTTGGGACTTAATGCCCTTGTTGATAACATGTCCACCACCCACATATAGCTACAGAATTGTTATTCTTGGTCCATGTGCTGGAATAAACATTATGCGGCCTCCGTATAGAGACTTTTACTCCGGGTATATTGCTGCCATTGGTATATCGGTTTGGCGTGTTTTTAAGACATTTTCAGCAGCCTTACTACTGCAAAATGTAGATGAATGGTCTGTCAAACACTGACTATCAGCTTCACTTGCAATATTTAAGTGAAAGACAAAATTGTTTTACTGAAACAATTAGGTTTTTGTTTGTTTGTTGGGTGGAATTTTTAACGTTGGCCTATTTTCGCACCTATTGGGCCCATCACCAATGCCAGGGGGCAGACCGTCCACCTAGAAATTTAGCCGCAGGGAGGAATACGCCCCCCCTGAGGGATCTTTAATGTGCCGAGAGCAAGGGGGATCTGCACGGGACCTCGGTTTAAACTCTCATCCGAAAGAGCCGCCACACAGGGAAAATCGCCTGCCCAAAATTTTCCGACCGACCTCGGCCGGGATGCGAACCCGCAAGAGGTGCCAACGCCATGAACTTATGATAGCCTGCTGCTGGTGTGCTGCTACACAAATAACTGTAGCTCCACAGTTGATTCCAAACCAACGGAAACAAAGTTTCTCTGCAAATCAGCTGGATCATACTCCCATCTCTCTGCTGATATTGCTATCATTGCGCGCCCTTAATAGACCATTCTTTCGAACTATTTCTGGCCTTGGGTGTCATTAAAGATGAACACACATGTAGATCGATAAAGCTAATGGCCTACATGTATATCAGAGACTAGTAGCCTACCAGGGTCAACTTGGACTTAAATAATGGGATCTGTTAAATTCTAAATGATAAGTGCAAAAAAAATCCACTTTGGAAAATTCATTGCATAATTTTCTTTCATCGTCTACAGGGCGACTTTGTGGTAACTCAACAGAAAGCATAATTCATAATTGTATGACATAAGACGATGCATTTCTGACTACAAACCTGCCTTCAGGCCTTAATCATTTTTTTTTGCGAGACTTTAATCGACTCATTAAAAACGCCATTGTCGGTCCCAAGTGGGTGCTTTCCTGAAGAATGCCTCGATTATACGCTCCAAAGACACGGAATTCGGTCATTAATGTCCTGTTAATGTCCCTGGCGTCTTTTGCGACAAAAGCTTCACTGGGAAAATCAATTTGGAAAACTGGAAATTTTTCTTCCATGCCATCTGGGGAAGAGCAACCATGCACGGCATCTTGCACGAAACTGTTTTTTTTGTAGCTTTGTGATTTTTAGAAAATTTTACACTTATTTGAGCGTTTTTCAACCACTGGTTTAGAGTGGTAAATGATAACATGTAGATGTATTATGACTCTCCATGATTAATGCCAATGTCTTCTACATGATCTTTGCCAAAGGAGAAGGCGGCCATTTTGTTGGCGTGATTAAGGGCCATTACTTGAAAGGAACAAATATCATTGTTACCCAGTAAGTGATGGTCAGCTGTCCAACGGGCCATTAGAGCATAAGAAGAAGCCATCAATTGACCTCGTTGACCACGCCCACTTGACCAGAGCCTTTTATGAATGCTTTGCTGTGTAATTGATCACCCAAAATCCCATGGGAAGTATTTGAGAAAAAAAAGATTTATGGATGGAGTTTGGACAATTTGCTGAAAACTTTGAGAAGTTGCCGATGTCATTGAAGATGTGATACATTGGCATTTAGCATGGCACGTTGGCGACAATATTGCGATAAAACCTTAAAGCAAACAAGTAGCGAAGATCAGCTTTAAGGTGGACGCAGATCTTGTTTTGCAAAGTTGCGTGCACGCAACTCTTTAGAGAATTGGGCACCTGGAGAGCGATATCATCCAATGTCGTTACTCCCGCGCACACCTCCTCACCAATCAGTGTTAGTTAGGATCTGGTTGTTTCTAACGTGCCCTGGGGGCCCAGCGAAGCTTATTGGTTAATTGAATCGCGCGTCACTTGGGAATCTCTTAATTAAGCGGAATTCATTACTAGCGAAATATTTGCCGGCGTTAATTATTAGCGCTTGTGCAGGTTTTGATTCAGTTGGCCATCCCAGGCGTCATAGCTGGAAGTATGGCGCTGTTTCACT
The DNA here is from genome assembly GCA_034687865.1 of Kryphioiulus occultus. Lineage (NCBI taxonomy): Eukaryota > Metazoa > Arthropoda > Diplopoda > Julida > Julidae > Kryphioiulus > Kryphioiulus occultus. The sequence continues at coordinate 6,905 of JAQGAF010004468.1, forward strand.
GAACCAACATGTTTTTCATCATGGTATTTTCCCCCACTGTGCCGTTTTGCCCTCAATCCTTCATCAGAACGGTTGCTGTAATAATTGTTTAAAATCCGGAAAATACTTGTGATAGAATATACATGTATATGTACAGTATATGCACACCTCCCATCACAGTGGGCTGCCCCTAACATTACGAAAGCTTGACTGGGCAGCTGGCAAATTTTTCTATTTTACCTAACCTAATCAAACATCACCTACATGTACATTTACATGGTATAACCGATAGGCAGACATTAGGCGAGGCTATAGGTTACATGTACTAGTAGGTTAGGTTGGATAATACCTTGTTCGCACCGAAAAGAAACTATAGTTTTAGAAACCTACTGTGGTAGTGAATTGAGTTGTGGGAAACTAGTTTGCAAACGGGAGGGTTCGCACCGTAGTCACAGGTGATGCAGTGCAAGATGGGGGTTGTATTATTTATACAGGACGTCTCCACAATTTGATGCCGTTTAGCGATTATACTTGGTAAGTTTAGCTTAAGTTGTTGTGTTGACGGTCCAAATTGCACCTTAGAACTTTCATGCATAATTTGTGGCAGAATAATTATAATTTCAGTTGGATTATCGTTACGTTTAAATTGAATTGACTGACGTCAGCTTTTTTGCTAAACTTGCCTTAGTAATAAAATTGAAAAACCGGCAGCAAACCATGAAGACTAGCCACAATAATTCGAAACGGACAATGTAACATAGCAACATGAAATTATATTACGGGTTGCACCAGACGAACTTCTTAAGTTAAGGTATTAAGTTAGGTTTCATTGGATTAGGCCAGGTTAGGTTTGGTTAAATTTGCAACTTGCCCCGCAAAGCATTTGAGCTTTTAGGAGAAGCCCACTTTTGCGAAGTGTGCACATATCCTACTAATACACATTGCTGGAAGGGAGCTATTTCTTGGACTCTGAGCTCACCGACAAGTTGCTAGTGATTTTGCTAAGCTGTGGAAAGTATGTATGAAACAAATGTACACAAAAGTTATCCATAAGGACAGGTTCTTTCGTGCTTTTCTGCATCTCTGAAAATTCATTACATCAGTTTTCATCCGAAGAGTTTTTCCAAGTTTTACCACACAGCTGCAGGGTTCAAATTTTTCTTTTAAAAAGGTTTCCTGTTAAGTTGTTGTCTGGTAGGGGCTATCATGTTCAATTCACCTATCCGAACCTTTATTGGCTTTATCGTTTTGACAGCGTTTGCACTCGTAATTTCGTTGCGATAGATTGGGTCTCGTGGCAGGTCTTTATTTACTTAATTCTACAAAAAATACAATAAAAATAAACGGTCACAAACAAAATCTTATGGAGGAAGCATTACAATGATTGAAAAGCTTTTTCCCCAATTAAGCGCTTTTCTCTAAAAAACGATGCCAGCAAATTGAATGAAGTCTCTAAGTCTAGACACGAAATTTGAGATGTTCAATTCTTCGTGCTTAACATGACGATCACAGGTTGAATTAATGTATAAGTATCACCGATGACGTGTCGAGAGCGATACAAGCTGAATATTGTAATATCAGTTATGTTTTGCGATGTTAAATATAAACCTAATCTCATGACAAAAAGGTGTATGGATGTTCATTTACAAGGTTTTTTTAATATTTCAACCACTTATTCTGCTTGAATATTATCAGCTATAAATGGAATAAAATTCGAGAAAACTGCTCGCACACCTGCTTCGATACAATACGTGTTACAAATAATGCATTTCTGTTGAACATATTCTCGGCATGAAAGTTATGTTTGCACTCTAAATATAAAACGCATTTTTTATATGAGTTATGCGCACGGTATATTGCTCTGGTAGATGTTTTCAGTGCTTGAGTATACCCAGCAAGATTTTGCTGCATGCTTCTTAAAATAAATTTCGCAGTTCTTTGGTTTCCGTGATTGAAATGCCCAACAACGGAAAGGTAATACCAATACCAACGACAGATTGTGATCAGAAAGATATTCCTTTACATATAGCAATAATAATTAGATGCGTGAAAAGTTTCGTTGTTTTGACATTTCTTTTTAAAATATTATGACGTTTTATTTGTTTTGACATATTTATTGGCTGTTGAAATAGTCCTCCCTTTGCGAAATGGGGCAGTTTTTGTGTGATGCTTAGACACTGTCTACAAGTCGCATTCAACAAAATATATTTCTTTGAGCAGAATGACGGTTGCTCATACATGTACATGTATATGACTATTTGCCTGTATGATATTTAACCTTTATTATGATTTTACCGCTTCCTGTTTACCCTGTTTGTAAATTGTTGGACCCTGAGATGCAAAAAAACCCTCTTCTTCACCTTGAATTTTTTGAACGACAATCTCAGCAGGGAAATTTTAGTGTAATGGCTTCCGTTGCAATATGTTGCGAAGTTAACATTTCCTTCCAATTTTCTTTATCGCGGAGTGCATGAAGTATTTCGACGAAATAACGGTAGTTTTACTTCAGTAACGTTACTTTAGAAATGAAAAAGTGTAATCTGCATCTTTCACATTTAATAGATTACATGCACATGCATTCCAGTTGGAAGCAAAAAAGATAAAGATCTACTAATGTAAAAGAGGAGAGTTGTATCCTTTCAAGGTACATGGTATTAAAGTTCGGTCCATAACAGACGGCTTCCACAAAGTCGATTTTTGAATCTATGACCCCCACTGGACGTCCAATTCATGCATTTATATTTCCCTGCTGAAATCTTGAGGTGTTTATGGTAAGTCCAGTTTATGCTATAGGAAAGTGCACGTTTTTAAAGCGTGCTTCTAAAGGCATGAAAAATCGTTGATCGACCTGGCACTAGCAGATGGGCATTTTTCTCAGTTGACCTCTGGGAGACCTCTGTGGTTTGGTGGTCGCATCGATTCCAAATTTCGGCCCCAGGAGCGTTTTCTGCGGACGATCGGAGTCCGATCTGGGCATGAGAACAAGCTCGCAGAATCGTCCAGCTGCCAAGTTTCTTGATCGATGGCTGGCTGCGAGAATTTGCTGCTGATGGCGTTTCTTCTCCTATCAATCTTTTTAACCCCAAACAGACCTAATGTCCTCCATTTTTCTTTCAGGTACTGGACGTGTACGACTGCAACTTGGGGCTGCTGCGCATCGGGCCCTTCAGCTACGAGCCCCTGCGAGGGGTGGACCTTTGGCTCCAGCAGGGAGACGACTTCATCTTGCAGGTACCTAATGTGGAGCACTAACCGAAATTGGGAGAAGTCTAGGGAAATGTGGCGTAAATTCAATCCATAAGCAATGTTAATTGTGATGGCTCAAGGCATATCGATCTCTGGAATTTTGGAAAACTAATGTATTTTTTTGGAAAATTTTGGTTAACTCGAAACTCTAGGACTGTGTGGTCTTCAAACTACTGATACCTGCGGAACCCTAAACTAGAAATAAAAATTGTACCAAATCCTAGAACTAAAAAATATGAACTTAAACTTAGTTTGCTCACAATATATAATGGCTTATGGAACGCCATAATCGAAATGTATTTGAAAGTATTTTCATTGAAAACAGGATCGGTAAAAAAATGAACTTAAATTTAGTTGGCTCACAATATATAAAGGCTTATGGAAAGCCTTAATCGAAATGTATTTGAAAGTACTTTCATGGAAAACAGGATCAGTAATAATGTTGGGAAAAAAGTTTTTTTTAAAGCTTAATTATTTTTTATTGAGGACAATATTTCATGATCACCCTTTAATTTATAATTTGCAAATGCCGTAGGCGATATTTTTAGAAATTCTCAATCGCAAATGATGGATTTTAACACCCTTGAGGCCAACTGACCCCCTCTGCCATAACCCATATCATGCGCAATCCCATTAAAAATTAAATTTCTCTAAAGTGGTCGCAGAACCCCTGAAAATGTTCCACGGAACCCTAGGGTTCTGCGCAACACAGTTTGAAGACCATTGTTCTAGGAAACTGGGAAGAAACAAAGCCCTATTACTGTCGGTCACATTTTCTGGCACACGATTTAGAAAAATCGGACAGAAATGAATTGGGTTGTTCCATTAGTTCCATACAATGCCAAGAAAGAAGTAAACTTCTTTCCAGTCATTTCTTAAAAAAGGCCTTGGACATTTCGGTGACTTTTCTGAAAGTGACATGGCGTGAAACCTGGGCTTTTTGCCTTTAAAGGTCGCTTCGAAATTGAGAGAACTTCGGATCAATTTCCGAAGATGGAGGCGACTGCGCTTCCGTTCAGAGAGCCAGAGTGTTTTATCGCATCAAAATGCATTTCCTGTTGTACGTGCAAGACGCACGTTCTTACGATAAGATTCATTTCCCCTTTGCTTGTCTATTGATTGGCAGTTGTTGCAGAAATAGTTTTGAACAAAAAATTGAATTTCTAACCGTTGCAATAATTTTGTTACTGTGTTTTGGCTTTAATTTCCTGAAATTGCTATATAGAATATGCTGTTGATTCCATAAAATCTATAATTCTGTATTCCATAAATTATCCGATTTTGTCAGATTAATCCATACTATAGTAAGCTAGCCAGTTTCTGCTGTTTTCAAGAATGTTTCACGATTATCTCCTGGTGACAAAACTTGTCAGAACATTGCCATTTTTTTCCCAATTTCTAGAAATCCTCTTATCTGGTTTATATACAATATCCGAACAGTTGTTTTTCTTACAGTATTTTGTTTCGCCAGCAATTTCTCAGATTTCACTTGATTTCTCTGAATGTAATAACAAGCGTTTGTTTTTCTTCCAGCATTTGTCGACTTCGCCGGAAGTGGAGCCGCCCCACTTCGTCATGCAAGTGCGGGCGACCTTGAAGCACATCCAGGAACATCCGTTTCCTGCTGTGACGATATTTCCGGACAACCGGCCCCATTTTTACCGAAAGGACGAAAGCGGAGCCTGGATTCAAGTAAGGTATTAAACAACGTGGTAATAACAGGCCATCGCTCGACTGATGAAAATTGGAACGTTGATGACATTTCATCTTCAAGTCGAAGATGGAGTTTTATTTCTCTACTTTCATTTAATGCAAGTTGAGATCTACGCTTCCTGGCAGAGTTGGTCACGAGTTTGGAGCTTTTTTAAGTATTTTGTAAATAGTCGTAAGGGAAAAACTTGTCGGCCATCATGGGACACTTTTTGTCGCTTCAAATTTGTTAGGTGGGCACATCGTGGAATAATACCTTTGTATGACAAGTGTTTATGATTGTTGTTTAACCTGAACAGTAGCAAACATGACAAACTTTCAGGAGGTGTACTCAGTTGGAGGATGATGTCCTAGCATCATAAAATTCAACGAAAAATGCGTTAAAAATGTATGGAAAGTATAATAGTGACGAGTTTCCAGCAAAGACATTTATAATTCGCAAAAAGTATGGCAACTGTGCGACATCAACTCGATTTTGCTTTTGCGAAGAATAGCAATCTGTATAAGAAAGCGAGGCCAACATGTCTGCTGCTTGCCGCTATTTTGGAATGCTTCATTCCCGCTGTTTGCAGTGGCCGCGAATGGTGCTTTTATGCAAACTATATGTATGTGCTTCGTTGCGACCTTTTATAATTTAAATTGCCGTAATCAAACTTGTCTTTGACTTGCAATTTTTGTTTTCATTTCGAATTATTAAATCAGGGTTGACCCATTGGTGGAAAACATGAGGGCTAAATTTGAAATTTGGCAAAACGAGTGCCAGTTAAGTTCGGCATCAGCTTTGCCGAATTCGTTCAGTATCAAAATACAACGTGACCAGAACCCTGGTGGAGTTGACCCACCCCAGGGGGCGAGCCCAACACGGAACCCACATCACTAATTGCCATCAGTGCCTGCTATTCTTTTACAGTGATATAATATATTAAATTTGTATACGCATATTATATTTTATCAACCTGTTATATATTCTCCCTCCCCCTTTTGCCAGTTTTCATTTGAGCGACATGGACACACGGGTCCAATAACGTCATTAAAATTAGCTTTTGGTCCTCCTTTGACCCTTGCCACGTGTTTATTGGACGCTGATTTCCCCAGACTGGGGTCCGTAGGCTTAATTAACGTGCAATATTAATTACATTTTCGCAGCGCAATGGGCCTGAGGTTAATATGGCCGCTTGCATTGTAATTAGCCATATTGCGGAAGGATAATTGATTTTAATTAAAACTGAGGACAACGAGAGAGCGCAGAAATCGGAGCCCTGCCTAGCGGGGTGAAATTTCCGAAAATAATAATCGACCCTTTTATCGAAATTCCATTTTGATGTCATTTGCTGCTGGCAATTTGGCTGCTCAAGGTTGCTTATGGCTCATTTTCTATGATGCTGGAATTTTATGAACTGCCCCTACGCTCCTGTTCGTCCTTCAATAGTAATTCATCGATTTGTGCGGATTTACATAACCGAATTGGGCTAAATTCAAAGTAATTCTAGGGATTGGGTTCTGAGTGCAAAACCAGCAAAATTGAACGAAACCGACTTTTCTGAAAATTGAAATATTTCTCTGAAATTACTAAAACTGCTCCATAAGCAATTTGTGAATTTGAACACACAAAGGTGCTAAGTATTACGCAAATATAGTTACTGCGGTTTCCTTTTCCTGCGTTTTTAATATCTACATGTAGCTAGCGGTTTTGGAATTTTATCAAAAAAATGTACAACATTACATTGACTCTAGCGATGTTTTTAGTATCTACATGTAGCTAGCGGTTTTGGAATTTTATCAAAAAAAAATGTAGAACATTACATCGAATGTAGCGATGTAAGCATGTTTCCCAAGAGAGAAACTCCATTTTTGAAAAAAAAAATGTGTACATAAATTTGATCTGTTTTCAAGCTAAGCCAGTAAAATTTTTTTACGAAAATTGTTTTGATGAATGAAAATTTTCCCTTTTTGAGTAAAAGCTTCTCCCAAATTTAATTGAAAATTGAAAAAGCTCTAAAAGCTGAATTTTCTGGAAATACGGTTTGATGCAATATATTATGAAAGCTACCCCATCTAGCGAAAGATGCGGACGAAACACGAGGGACGTACAGTATGCACAATGTCTTATTGTTTTCATGTTTTTCTTTCCCTTAGTTGGTATTTTTATGCTTTATCTCATCTTTCAGACAACTTTTGTTCCCACCATGGGCTTTATTTTTGAAACTTGTATCATACGATGGTGCTATTGCTATTTTTCCTACTAATAAATGGATGCTTTTCCCAAAAAACTTCTTATTTTTTGGCTGAAAGTCCTACAAAGGAGAGTTCTTGCTGATTTAGGCTACTGGTTTGGGGGAAGACGCGAACTAGGTTAACGGGAAGTTCTCCTCCCACCCCTGCCATGTTAAAAAATTGAAAAAAAAATGTATACATAAAATCTCTGCGAATAATGAATAAATCGTCGTGATAACAATTTTGCTTGATAGTCTGGTTACTTCTGG
>JAQGAF010004469.1:0-14320 GCA_034687865.1 Kryphioiulus occultus
ATTTCTAAATTAAAGATATCAGTAGCAGTGCAAATTAACTTCTTAATTTTACATAAATCAAGTGTTTGGTTATCATTGGTTCTACCTATATAAATTATAATATACATCCTACTAAAAAGGGAACATCACACATTGGCTACTCAATTACGTATAATACATTTGTCAGTGTATTTCGTAATGCATTGAAAAATGCATTTTAAAATACATTGCTGTATGCATTTAGAAATGTATTTGCCGTGAATGCCTTGCTGCAAAATACATTTCCAATACGCTTGCAATACATTTCCCAATTTGCAATGTATTTCACAATGCATTTAATATGCATTTCCTTTTCATGTGGGCTAACCTGAAGATATTCCAAATTTTCTTGTCTCAAGGACATACCGACATGCCAAAATATCCTGTCTGAGACATTTGCACATTCCAAAGTTACGTGTCTATTACATGTGAATATTCAAAGTTCCATGCATGTCTAGGACATACGTATGTGAATATTCAAAAGTGTGGTGGTTTCAACATACTAAAACACTGGTTATACATTTCATGGATTAATTTCCAAAATATATGTTGAATACATCGCAACATGCCTAATACGTAAATTTGGAATGTTCTGCAAATCAATTAGCTAAAACAGATGATAAATTCCATGAGTCAACACTCATAACAAGAACGACATTCCTTGGACATAAATTTGGGACAGGTGGTAGTAATATTGCAACTTGCTATCGGTCTAAATTAACATTTTAGAACGCGTGCTACATCAAAAATCACGTTATGGGCATTAATGGCATGCCAAAGATGTAAATTAGAACGTCCAGACACATGGCAGACATGTCTTTATATGTAGCAGTAGGCAAACATGCTGATGTAAATCAACATATCATAGAACACAGGCTACATTTCATGAGTTTGCATTCCAAAACAAGTCAGACATGGATGACTTGCCAAAGACATCAGTTTGGGATGTTTTGACAAGTACATGTAACATACTTTTTTAAATGGACGCAGTACACCAACATGATAACTTTCTGCACACGTAATGTTGCACGTTTAAAAACATTAAAAACAGAATACATCTAAGAATCGTACATCAGTATTTGCTATTGTCATGGCCCTCAAGCACTTTTGGTAATCCATCATTCTTCTATAAGCCAGTAAATAATTATCCTACTTTACTTAATACGTCCATCAGGCTAGGGTGGTTCACAATTGGACACAATGCCAAGCACAATGCAGATTGAACTTTGTGGATGCCCTTTCCTATCGATTTCGCAGCGGCCATTGCAACGTTCCCTATCCTTGATGTTGGACACAAATAATCGCCAGCATCCGTTGATTAATGACTTAATCTCATCTCTCCTCTAAATTATGCATTGTTCCAATGGAAACATTCTATTTAAACCATGGCTTCCAGAATGGACAGGAGGGCTGTTCCAAAAGCAAAGGACACTCGTGTATTGCATCAATGCTTTTCCAAAGAGCAAGGCGAATATGTAGCATTTCGTGTCATCCTCACGTGTTACAAGTATTTGCTGTTCCAAAGAACATGTAGTGGTTCTATTAATACCATGGGGTGCAGCATGGGCAAGTACATGGCTAGATGGCTGTTCCAAGATCAAAGGGCATGTCCATGACTTTATGACTGTTCCAACCATGAACATATGCTTGTTGCAAAAGCAATTGACATGAACATGTCAAAAAACCCGTTCAAAATCCAATGGGCAGGCATATGACTACATGTAGATGGCTGTTCCAAGATCAATGGACATGCTAATGACTAGATGCATGTTCCAAAACAGATGGATATGAACATACATGTAGGCACCTGTTCCAAAGGAAATGGACATGAACTGACTAGAAGCATGTTCCAAAATCACTGGACGTGAACATGGCTAAATGCCTGTCCCAAAATCAATGAACATACGCTAAATACCTGCGCCCAAATCAAGGGCCCTCAAAATGACCACATGGCTGTTCCAAAATCAATGAGCATGCAATTGACTAAATGGATGTTTAAAAGCAATGAACATAGAAATGACTAGATGGCTGTTCCAAAATCAATGGGCATATCCATGCCTAGATGACTGTTCCAACATGATCATGACCATGATTATATTCTTGTTGCAAAAGCAATGGACATGAACATGTCTAAATGCCTGTTAAAAACCAATGGGGAGGCACGTATGACCATACATGTAGATGGCTGTTCCAAGATCAATGGACATGTTAATGACTAGATGCATGTACCAAAAGAAAGGAACATGAACATGTCTTGATGCCTGTTCCAAACGAAATGGACATGAACATGACTAGATGCATGTTCAAAAATAACTGGACATGAACAAGACAAAATGCCTGTCCCAAAATCTTGGGAAAGAAAATGACCTGGTGGCTGTTCCAAAATCAAAGGGCATGCAATTGATTAAATGAATGTTCTAAAAGCGATGAACATGTACATGGCTGCATACCTGTTCTAAAAGCCATGACATGAATATGATTACCCATGGTTGTTTCAAAAGCAATGGACATGCACATCACTAGATGACAGTTCCAAAAACAATCTAAATACACACACATGTAACTAATTCGCTGTTCCAAAAGCATTGAACATGCAAATGGCTGGATGCCTGTTCCAAAAGCCATGACATGGATATGATTAGATACGGCTGATTCAAAAGTAATGGTCCTGCACGTTACTAGATGACTGTTCCAAAAACAATCGAAAATACACACACGTGACTAATCCGCTGTTCCAAAAACAATCGAAATACACACATATAACTAAATCGCTGTTCCAAAAGCAATGGACAAGCACATCAATGTATTGATCCAAAATCAATGTATATAAAAAGGTAGATTAATGTTCCAAAACCAATGGATTAAAAGCACAGCCTTATGCTCGCGATCCACTTATTGCTATACACATTTCAGCACACTTTCCATTACCTTTCAAAGGAACCTTACACGACATGTTCAATAAAATTGCGCTGACAGGGTGGTCGCACTGTTCTAAAATTAATAGAATGCTGAGGGACTAACCTTTGATATTTATTTTGAAATGGGTGCAATTGCTGTTAACCATGTTTGTTATTTCAGCGCCCTCCAGCGACATGTAGGTATTCCATGTGATGTCACGTGTGTTCTGCAACTCGTGTTGAGATGCCCGTGCCAGTGATAGTCCTAGGAAAAGACAGTGTATTAGCAACATAAATACTGTTTATGGGTTGATGTCCAATACATGAACCTTAATAATTACAGTTTTACATCATTTGGAGAATTGGTTTTGTGAGAACCATTCCAATTTGCATTGTAATCTGGTAAACCCATCTTACAAAATGTCAAGTATTCAAGCAAGGGCTTCAGTGATTGTTCAGCCAATAAACAACAAGATTTGTTTTCGTGTTTCGTGGAAAGGAGAATTTCTCGAAAAAAAGACCTCGAAATATCATTTATGGAAATAAGCTTATTTACATGGAAAACTGTCACGTTGCTGTTAGCTTGTTTTCTCGAAAACGTCACGTAAGGTCCAAGACGTCAAGATAGTTTTTGTCAAAAAACAAACTAGGTTAACTTGAAATCATACACGTTTTTTGCAAACTGACACCTAACTAGAATTTTTCATACCGGTACCCATACGACCGACGCAACAAAATTTAGCCAATGACAAGGCATGATGAAAATGCATTTACCTGTCTTTTCCAGGTTTTGAAATATATATTCCTGACTTTTCCAGGTTTTGAAATATATATTCCTGACTTTTCCAGGTTTTGAAATACATATTGCCGGCTTTTCCAGGTTTTGAAATAAATTTTCCTGACTTTTCCAGGTTTTTAAGTACATTTTCCTGACTTTTTCAGGTTTTGAAATGCAGTTTCCCGAGTTTTCCAGGTTTTGAAATGCAGTTTCCCGAGTTTTCCAGGTTTTGAAATGCAGTTTCCCGAGTTTTCAAGGTTTTGAAATGCAGTTTCCCGAGTTTTCCAGGTTTTGAAATGCATTTCCCCGAATTTTTCAGGTTCTGAAATGCATTTCTCTGACTTTTCCAGGTATGGTACATATTCCTGACTTTTCCAGGTTTTGAAATACATATTCCTGACTTGTCCAAGTTTAGAAATACATATTCCTGGCTTTTCCAGGTTTTGAATGAAACACATTTGGTGGACTTCTCCAAGATACACATATTATGCCAAAACACTTAATAATGCACATTGATGTTTTCACTCGTTCCAAACACGTCATGGGGTGAGAACTTGCCAAGACCCAGAAAACAGCATACCTTCAACGTGTCACTGGAGAACACGTTCAACGTGTTCAAAAGCGAACGTTTCAATACTTTAAAAATGACCCTCCCCTCACTTCAGTCCTGTGTGAATACACGAGCTAAACGTGTTCTAAACATACATATTACATGTCAAAAACACATTCAACCTGAACTTTGGATGTGTCCTAACATGTTTCAGGCACATCATTAAGAGAGCATGCTAAGGCAACCAATAACAAAAAATTAAGCCACAGACGTGAAAGCGTTCATATGAAAACACGCGCTGAACGTGTAATAATGTACACTACACATGTTAAAAACACATGATATGTTCGTACGAGTTCCAGGCACGTCATCATGCTAACGTGCTAAGACCCCCAAATACTATGAAAGCCACAATGATAAGTCAACGCTATGAATATGTACTTTTGAAAACACAAGTTTAACTCCTTAGATGTGCACATTTGGTGTTGTAAAACGTTACAAACATTACAAAACGTTAGACCACATCAAGAGAACATACCAAGACCCCAAGACAAAAATAAATCAACACGTTCCAGGCATCCTAGCTTGAGAACATACCAAGCTCCAGCAATGTGTTCAACGTGCTGCTGGAGAAAAAACATGAACCTAAACGTTTTCAAAAGCGAACTTATCGATATTTTAGGAAAATAACCGCCATCACTTCAGTCTTGTGACATCATTTGGAAGCCCCCGCGATCCACTACCAAACAAAATAAGTTTACGACATGAAGAAGTCTGAGTAAAAACACATGCTGAATGTGTTCTAAACGTACACATTACATTATCAAAACACGTTTGATGTGTTTTAACAGTTTCCAAGGTAGCCATGGTGAGAACATGCCAAGACCCAGCAAACAGGACTTGAAAAAGTCAGTGCAGGGTTCATACCAAAATTTGCAACTCAATTTCCCTGACCTTCCCTGCCCACATTTGATTAATTTCCCTGCCTTCTCAAATAAAAAATGTCACATGTTATATAAATTAACTTTATCAGTAACACTACAATTAACTATTTTTTGTAATTTTCTGACAGTATGACAAGCCAAATCATAAACTGAATTTCCCTGACTTTTTCGTGTGTTCCAGACACTTTTTGGAAAGTTTCCAGACAATTTCAAGAAACAGTTTTTACAGGTTAGATCCAAGCAAATATACCATATGGCGGAAGTTTTAAAAATTATAGATCTGATCACGAAATGATGGAATTAGTCGAAAATTTTGTAAGAATAAATAATAATATTAATAATTACGAGAATGCCATAGGCGACATTTTTGAAAATTTACAAGAAATATTGGATTTTATAGTGAATTAATATTAATAACGATGTGAGCACTAGTGGTTGAAACCACAAGAACTAAAACGTTGCATTTTTGAGCACTTTTCTTTGAAATATTAACAAAATATTGCATTTTATGTGAATTTTTTATAAGGAAAATTAATGATAATGAAAACACCCGTTGGCGAAATTTTGAGAAAAAGTAGCTCACAAATCATTGACACGAATCCAGGCATTATGAATTGCCCTGACTTTCACCTTAATTTCCCTGACTTAATGGTTAAAATGTCAAGATTTCCCTGACTTTCCCCGACCACACCTCATTTTTCAAACTTTCCATGACGGTATGAAACCTGCAAGTTGATGACATACTAGAAAGTCCCCTAATTCCGTACCAAACAAAACATTAAGTCAAGGAAATGAAAACGTTAGTGTAAAAACACACGTGAACGTGTTCTAATAGTGCACATCAATTGGACAAATTTGATGACAGAACACCAGAATGCCCCATAATTCACCACCATACAAAATATAAGTCAAAGACAAGAAAATGTTTGTGCAGAAACATGTGCTTAACATGTTCTATATGTGCACATCTCATGTTAAACACGTTCGTCGTACACTTGTGTGCTGTCTTAACACGTTGCAGGACATGGTGAGAACATGTCAAGACCATAACACAGCATGTTTTCGACGCGTTATTTGAGAACACATGAACCTACATTTCCATGTAAACATGTTCCAAATCGAAAGTTTCGCTACTTTGGGAACGAACCTGCTCAGCGCCCCTCAAGTCGTAATTGCTAAGCTCATCATAATGCGCAATTAAGATTGCATTGAATGGGTCGAAATTCATCCTTCTGAATATTAAATACAGTTTTATTGCTTCAGCTGCTTTTTAATGCTAAATGAAAAATAATCTGATCAGCATTGGGCGGCCCATGCGCACTGCATTGTTCCCCCTTTCCCCCCCAGGGCCCCCTAGTGTCGGGTGGCTAAATTCGCCGCTTATTACAAGCAGCCCAATGTAACAGTACCCCCACCCCATGCCATTCCGAACCGAAAATCAATACAGCCGGAAGCGACAGGGGTGGCGCTACGAGCGCAAAATGGCAAAATCGAAATTCTGCTCATCAAATTCGTTCCTGAAATTAGGGATGGGAATGGGGTAGACCAATCGTTTGTGTGTAAGATTTCCATAACATGCCTTTATTAACAGGGTCGCCCCAGAGATTTCCAGAATTTTCCGTGACTTTCCAGGATTTGAAATACATATTCCTAAATTTTGGGATATTAAAATCACGATCAAAATACTTGTAACGTTTTTAAATTGTGACAATCAAAAATGTTACAAGTATTTTGATCGCGATCACTGATCACTGAGAAGATTCCATAAATTACATATTGCTGACTTTCCCCTATTTTTGAAATGCATATCCCTGATTTTTCAAGGTTTTGAAAGACATTTCCCTGACTTTTCCAGGTTTCTCACCCTTGGTTGGGATTGACTGATCAACTCAGTCTATGAGTGAGTGAGTTACCTTTAAAGTATCATACATTTTCCTGAAAAACAATTTAAGCAAATTTTATTTGAAATCCATTAGCATGTTTCCAAAGATATGTTGCATATGGGGTTTCTGTCATTTTTAAAATTTCCTTAGACTAATTATTATTCTTTATGAAGGAAATGCATTTTAAGCAAAATTCATTAATAATTAGTATTACTAAATCATATCCTGTGTATTGATATTTTCACAAAAATGTTTTTATGAAGATGAGAGCTTAAACCAAGTCTGTTTTTTTTTAAAAAAAATTCGCTTATGTTGTTGCCATCATTTTCAAATTAATTATTAATATTACTAGATATTTTAACGAATTGCGGCGAAAATGTGAAATTAATTTCAGCAACAATCTGAAATTAAAAACCATTGCATCAGCATGAATGGTTTATGCAAATCAAATTATTCAAACTAGGCATCTTCAGTTGGCATTCTTGCTGTTCTGAGTGCTGTCACTGCATTATTTTCCTCTCCTTAATTAACAATAGTAGGCAATAACTTTTGTCAAATAACTGTAATTAATTTACTGCAGAACCCTGATGGTCGGGTATCAGAGAGCTTACCAAATTACAGTTGACAGATTTTATAACTAGGATCAAAATCTGTGATGTTGAGCCAATTAAAGTCTGCAATTACACATGCTGTAATCAGTTATTGAACAAATTAACAAAAACAGAATCACCTGATGAATCGTTAAATGGTTCAAAACGTGGAAATTTGATCAGTCGACAATGTCAGTATTTTTATACTATTCGAATTTATTGACAAGAAAGGTTAATTACTTTGGTTTGCTCTCATGTTTCCCTTTTGCTTCAGACAAACAAACCCAGCAGCCAAATCAATGAAAAGCACTTCAGATAAAAACCAGTGTCCAAGTTGTTCCCCTGGAGATTTTAATTAATTTCTAATCAATGATTTACAATCGGGATACGATAAGTCACTTGCCAGATCGGTCAACCAGCCGTGCTTTCCAAGGAATTAAATTACTTTAGACCACTAAAGGAAATGATTAGTTTTCTTGGCTGTTTTCATCTTAAGATGATGCCCAAGCTGCTGCCACCTTGAAGGTTATCCTTCGTAATTTTTCTCATGGACTTTTCCTTTTTTACCAAGCAGAACATTTTGCCGAAAGTCACATTTTTAGTAAAGAAAAATTGTCCAAAATATTTCGGGTAAAAATTCCCTTAATTTTTCTATTAAATTTGCTTATTTTTGTTCACTAAACTTGGTTGTTTGTTTACTAAATGTGTCCTTTCTTTTTAAATTTTTCCAACTTTTTTTTATTTTTCCAAGTTTTTTCTTCTATAAAATTCTATTCAATTTTTTTTTAGAAATTCAGAATGATTACAAATTGCTAATCAAAATGACTAATTTTTCGATTAAATTTTCCTATTTATGTTCACTAAATTTGTCTCTTTATTTACACAATTTCTTTTTCTTTTACAAAATGTGTCTTCTGAATTTAGTCTATTAAATTTGTCTTTCTGTTTTTAAATTTGTGCAATTTTTTCATTTATCCAATTTTATTAATATATCCATTTTTTTCTTCACAATTATATTCAATGTTTCTTTAGAAATATAGAATGATTTTATCTAAAACTTATGGCTCATTGTATTCAAGATTCTGTCCACGTTTTAAAAATTACGTCCAATTTTATTTTAAAATTCTGCCTAACTTTTTTTAATGTGTTTATTTTATTTGTTTATTTTCTTGGCTGTTTTCATCTTAAGATGATGCCAAAGCTCTGCCACCTTGAAGGTTGTCCTTCTGAATGTCTTTCATGGACTTTTCCTTTTACTACCAAGCAGAACATTTTGCCGAAAGTCCCATTTTTAGTAAAGAAAAATTGTCCAATGGTGATCAAAATTCCTTTATTTTTTCTATTAAAGTTGCCTAATATTGTTCATTAAATTTGGTTTTTCGTTTACTGAATTTGTCTTTTTGTTACTAAATTTCTTTTTTTTACAATATTTGTTTACTCTAGTTTATTAAATTTGTCCTTTTGTTTTTAAACTTATCCAATTTTTTTTATTTATCCCTTTTTTTTTAAAATACATCCAAAATTTTCTTTAAAATTCTAATCAATGTTTTCAGAAATTCGGAATGATTTTATTTATAATTCTATTTTTGTTTACATGTTACTGATCAAAATTCCTTCAATTTTTCTATTAAATTTACCAATTTTTGTTACCTAAATTTGGATATTTTGTTTTCTAAATTTGTAATTTCTATTTGCAACTTAATTTCCCTGACTTTGCTTGACCAAATCTGATTATTTTTCCTGACTTATCAAATAAAAACGCAACTGCAACACTTATTAAATTGTCCCTACTTCCAAGTTAGCAATATAAAGTTATTTTATAAAGTCAAAACCTTGAAATTAAAAAAATTTTAAACGTTTTCCCCGAATTCCACCTTACGTTTCCCTATTTAATGGACAAAATGTCAACATTTCCCTGACTTTCCCTTAACACATTCCCTGACTTCCAAAATTCTGTTCTCTATTGTAAACATGTAAATCTACCTACGTTTTCTTCAGAATTCTGTCTCATGGAATTATGCATATCTTTCTTCCACAGAACAAAAATTTGGTCAAAATCTTTGGTAAACAAGACATCAGGATATGTGTAATTGAAACAGCCCATCAAGAAAAACATTGGTCGAAGGCAACCAAATGATAGAAGAAAAATGATTCCAGCATCACAGCATGATCCAGTTTGAGAATCCAAATTTAGATTCAAAGTCTGTTTTGCCAGCAGGCAAAATCCTCAAATGTCATGATCGGTGAAACAGTTCGAATAAGGTTGGAGCCCAAAAAAACCATTGCCAGAAGCCAACGAAATTGAAATTTAATGGTAACAGAATCTGCAGGGTTCATGGCTTCTTCTGGGTGTGCATTTCCAATTTAAAATGGAAGGTTGTTTAGCTTTTCTTGAGAATCACCCAACAATAGCAAGGATTTTTATCCACCTTAGATAAACAATGTTACAAACATGACTTCCAAACGAAAGCAATCAGGGATTTTCAGCAAAACTTTGTAAACATGTCAAGAGCCCACATAACAGCCAAACATTCAATGTCAACATTATTTCCCTTACAAAAAGGCTTGACAAAACTTGACAATGGATGTTATCGAATTGTCAAGTCATGTTCCAGCATGGTATCCATTCTTTGCATAAACTTGGTAAACATGACAAGGACATGCATGGTTCATTGTCAAATTTGAAGCTCAATATCCCTGACTTTCACTGACCAAATCTGATTAATTTCCCTGAATTATCAAATAAAAATGTCACATGTAATTAAAAGTTACTTTATATGGAACACTACAATTAACTATATTTTATTTTTCTGATTCAAATTAGATGTTCAAATTGCATGTGCCACTACTTGATTGAACAGGTTGATTAAAAAACATGACAATGCCAATCCCACGTCATGGATTTTTCAACTTTGTTTATATATTAAAGAATCGTTGATAAAACATGCTGACGTGCAGTTGCACAAAATGTACGAATCAACTATACATGAACACTAGCATGACAATGACACTTCAAATTCCAAGATTATCCAAACAGAAAAAAAACTTGGTTAAAACATTGGTTATACAGCCTTGTTTAAAACGTCATTTTTACGAAAAACTCGATTGAAACTTGAAATTGACATGTACAGTAGCTTCATGTTATGGACATGTCAAATTCCATCATGATCACCAAATTCATGTAAGCGTATTACCCGTGATGTAAAACTTGATAAAAAAACATGAGACATGAGACAACATGAGACAAGTTAAAACATTCTTTCAACAGAAAAACTTGGCTGAAACATGGTCAATTTTACCAAACGATTTTACCAACATTTCCAAACTTCCTCGACTTTCCAGGTTTTTGGAAAAATTTCACCAACTTTATCAAAAGTTGTCTATTGACAAAATTGAAACAAAACTCAGCAATTACTGATTATTTAACTTATCACTTCAACAATTAAAAACCTTTCCTTCAAATTCCTTTCTAAAATCAGCAATCAATTTATATCGCATAACATCATTGCAAGATAAAGCTGGCATTATGGTTGATACAAATTTCCCTAACTTTAGAAGATCTTCATATCAGTGGGAACCTTTTGCCAAACCTCGAGTTACACTCTCACCTTGGATTGCACAATTGCATACCAATGACATATCAGGTTGCCTACCAACTAAATACACCGAACATACAGGATTCATACTAAAATTTGCAACTCAATTTCTCTGACGTTCCCTGAAACGTTCCCTGTATTATAAAATATACTGACTCGAGTATTTCACGATGCATTTCAAACTACATACTTACAAAAGTTATGTGTGTTGCATTGAATTGAATGAAATTGATGTGTTTCTGAATTTTAAACTTTATTTCACTGCCAGTTCTAATTTATTCTATTATTCAGTTCTAATTCAGAATTGCGATTTTTTAAACCTTGAAATAATGAAATATAGCAAGGCTTTTGACATTTTACAATGCATGGAATATAAATTGTAAAATGCATTCTTCGACGCAAACAGAATGCATTACATTATGTGTTACACAACATATTCGTCAATCTACATGAACTGAGCTTACATTACAGTGTGCATTACGCGATACATTTTGCAATACACATAATACATTGCAAGATGCATTCCATAATGCATTACAAACTGCTTAAAACACGTTTTAAAATACATTCTGAAATGCATTGTCAAATATATTTGTAAATAAGGTTTGAAACTAATTTGTGTCAATCTACAGACATTTTAAAATGTACTTTCCAATGCATGTCTTATAATGCATTTCCTTTACATGTGGGTCTATTGAGGGGCATTCCATAAAGTCAAACAATTGAATTTCAAACTGTTTGAATGTTTTCCCTGACTTCCACCAGATTTCCATGTTCAAAAGGTCAACATTTCCCTGACTTTCCCTGATAATATTAACCCTGACATGTCATAGGTAGCACTTCTTAAAATTCTTGGTAAATATCCAGCTAGTTTCCAGAATGGCATGTCAACAATTCCATCTTCCAGAAACCAGTGTTACCAACATGATGCTCATTAGTCATTGATGTCAGTACCCTCCTGTAGTGCATGTGACCACAGCTTCGCAACAACGCCTCATGGTGCCATTTCTGCGTAATTAATCAAGGTGTCTCTTCAAGCAGGGCCTCGTCTACCTGTAAGCTGCCCCTTTTGTTTATAATCCATGCTGGGGCACAACGACAGGGCAGAAAGTGGCCGAATCCCC
This sequence comes from Kryphioiulus occultus, assembly GCA_034687865.1. Classification (NCBI taxonomy): domain Eukaryota; kingdom Metazoa; phylum Arthropoda; class Diplopoda; order Julida; family Julidae; genus Kryphioiulus; species Kryphioiulus occultus. Next base: position 12,381 of record JAQGAF010004469.1, read on the forward strand.
CGCCCCCTTGCAGAAAATCCAATTAAATGCAAATGTTTTAGCGAAGCTCACGGCCATCTTTGGGACTTAATTAGGCGATATGCTGGAGAGGGGTTGGTGTTGGGGCCAGGGTCCCCCTCCGGGGTCTAAAAGAGACTCACTGCTGGGATGACTAAGCAACGTAAGCAGCCATTGCAGACAAAAATGGCGTTTTAGAAAGTGCCCTCAAAAATTGATGATGAACATAGTCATACTTGAACGTCCCCTAACAGTCATGCTTACATGTACTTTTTCTAATAAATATTAAAGTTTAAGAATTCCCACTCGAATTAAATTTTCAACTTTCCTGAATTTTCCCTGTTTTTGGAAAAAAATTCCCCTGACAATATCAGAAATTGTTTATTGAAAACATTAAACATTGGAAAAACATTTTAAAATGTCTGTAGCTAGAGACAAATTTAGTTTCAAACTGTAGTGACAAAATACATGTACACGTGTGTTTGAAAATGCATTTCCGAATGCATTTTAAAATGTGTTTCCAAGCAGTTTGTAATGCATTATGGAATGCATATTGCCATGTATCATGTGTGTTGGAGAAAATATTTTGTAATGCACACAGTAATGTAAGCTTACATGTACTTGGTGTGCATTGCGGAATACGTTGTGTAAAGCAGTGTAATATATTCTATTTGCTTTGAAGAATGCATATTACAATTCATATGCATGCATTTATATTCCATGCAAAAATGAAGAAAAAAAAATTACAAAAGGTTAAATTCCGACAGCTAGGACAGGTGCCATAGACAAGTTGGGTTGAAATAAACATATCTCTTGGCATGGAGCAGGTATTATACCAAAGTACAGGCTATTTTCACTGTTTGATTTTTAACGTTGGTATTTTTACTAGTAAAATCCTCACTGTATCTAATTTCGAAGAATAGTCAATGTTTCTGGTTAGCTACAATGTTGATACTTGAACCGTTTGAGGACGAGCCAATATTTGAATATTATTTGCAAACATGTTTGAACAATTTGAATGTATGCTTATTTATTTGTAAAACCACGCTAAAGTCAATTTGAATAGCAATGTATAGGCCGATCCATTACAAAATTCCGATTTTCATCGGATTTTCCTAAATACAGCCAAGAAAGTTCATTCCCTTGATGTTCGAACTGCATCTCAATATAGGCCTCCAAATACATGTACATGTAGTTTGGAATGAGCCATTTCTTTGGTTCAAGGAAATGTTCCTAAAGCACAAATCCCATGTTCCATGCTTGGCCCAGCAGGCAATAGGATGGATTTTGAACAAAATGCATTACTGTACAATATGCCCATTTGAAGAATGGCTCATCATTCCGGATGAGTGAAGCCATTAAGTAAAACGACCAGTCATCGGCAATTTCGAACAACAATGGGCACGAAGAATGACTTTTCCAGTCCAGCGTTTTTTAGTAGTTCTCCATGAATGACCAGGGGTCTGTAACTAAAGAATCGCTGATTTATTTTCAATATTCCAGTCCAGTCCACGAGGCTGCATTGTGAAAAGGCTAGTTACCATCAGCCTTTTTGGTAGCTCATAATAGGCCAAGATCAAAGTCAAAATAGCCAAAAAGGCAGTTTTAAAAAATATTTATTTGGCTGTACTTCGGAATGTGCCCTGCCCCAGCACTGGCACTATAAGATGGTGGGCTTCCCCTATCGACTCATAAATTAGCAGTGTTTGCCTGTGGTTAGGGCAGGCAAATAATGAAATTACGTTTTAGGTTTAGTTTAAGGTTAGGATAGGTCACAAGTAAAACAATAACCATGAACTGGATACATTTCAGCATATAGGACAGGTGTCATTCATGTCATTCATGTTTCATGAATATACAATTGTACATGTACATTACAGGGTTCCCACTCAAATTCTAAAATCGATTTCCCTGACAACTTTTCAGTCATTTCCCTGACATTC
>JAQGAF010004470.1:0-14319 GCA_034687865.1 Kryphioiulus occultus
ACTATCAAGCAAAATTGTTATCACGACGATTTATTCATTATTCGCAGAGATGTTATGTATAAAATTTTTTCAATTTTTTAACATGGCAGGAGTGGGAGGGGAACTTCCCGTTAATAGTTTGCCATGACTTTCAAGGAATATTTCAGGAAAGGGTTAACAAAGATAATGGTAAACGTCCCATGGCAATGCATATTTGCACTGTATAATAATGTGACAATTTATTTTCCCTCTATGTCCAGGCATCATCGCCATTAATTTTGCACGCTTTTTGTTGCTTTATAAACTTCATGGTTATTACCTTTTGTTGCTATGGCAACACGTACTTTTTATATGTCATAGTTTTTGGAAGAGATAGAATTAACGATATGTGCATGTATTTCATACGTTTCCCCCATCCCGTCTGCCTTATAGCATTTAAAATGTTAATGCAGCTATGAATATTTTGTTGAAATATGACGAGATGCTATGTAATTTGCATTTATCATTACTGGCCTGGAACATCAAGCATGAAATTTGGTCAGGTGCATTGGGTGAATGTCAACTTTCTTAACATTGTTATTTTCTGTACTCATCAATTTTATTATGCTGTTATTTATAAATGCACTCCTTATCTGAGAATTGCATTTATTATAAAGCATATTCCAGCTAGGCATTTCTTGCCATGAGTTCCTCCATGATAGAGCTACATGTATTTAAAGTAAATTCAAAATATAAAAATAAATCTAATAAGTTTTGCCATAATATACTGTAATCGCTATTAGAAATCCGATCAATTTTAATAATACATGAACATATATATTGGCAAGGCAAGAAAACACTCCCCATAAGTTGAAGTCTTCACAAGTGAAGTTCAACGCCACCACAACTCATGTGTCACATTAGCAGGTTGACAGTTTTTAGAGGTTACCTAGGTGACTGTTGAGCGCAAATGGCACGAACACTTAAATATTTTTGATCAGTTATTGGATCTATGCATTGACATTGTTCGACAATTCAGTTTCAATGGGAAAGGAAGAAATCACAAAATATCAGTTATGGATTTTCTGTCTGCGGGAGAATATCACTTGGCTGGAACAACGTAAACTGATATCCTAACGCGTTTGCATTTAGTAATTGTTGTCAGAGCATGTAAAAGTTAAATAACATGGTATCTCGCTCGAGTATTTTTAATCAGTCGAGTGTTATGGGAAAGTAGAACAAACTTATCAGATGTATTACAATTAAAGGCAAAATGTTGCCTTATCAGAATGCTGTTTGTAAGACATGTGATTGTTCTGCACCAAATGTATTGCATTACCTACAATATGGTTCCTCCAGGCCTGGACATGTCAGGGAAATTGGATAAGTCAGGTGTAATTGATTTATTTTCAAAAAGTCGGGGAAATTCAACAAAACAAATCAATGGTGCATTTTACAAATCAAGACAACGACAAGCAATTACATGGAAGAAATTAATAATTAAATTGCCAATTAAAAAGTATTCTAAATTTGCTGTTTCCTAATGAAAATGTGTTTATCTCTTTACTTCGGCATATATTATTATTTTGCATTTTGCTTGGTCAGGTTGATCAGAGGGTTGGTCGGGTTGATCAAGATATAATGTCATGGCAGGAAAATATGCAAAAAAAATTCCAATTCAAAGTCTTATAAAATTCGGTATTTTAAATATTATTTTGCATTTGATATCTTTCCTCGAAATAAGTTTCTTTGATATGTAGAGCTTTATCTCATAGCAGCCAAAAGACAAAATATGCGTTGTGTTATCATCGTTCTCATTGACATCAATGGAATGATGAACCATGAATGATACAATGAGCAAGTTATAATAGTTCAATATAATCCCTCAGAAACATTTAAAATTTCAAAATAAGTTTTGTCGATAATTTCCATTATATCTAAGAGTTCAAGTAGACCTTATTTTTATGTTACGAGGTAATCCATAATGAAGAAAAAACGAAAGACCATCCTATTAATAGAAAAACTTCAGTTTCCACTCACATCCATATGACACTTCTTGAATGTCTAAAAGAAATGACATTTTCTATCATGTAGCTTATATTTTTTAATCTTTGTTGATAGGGTTTAAAAGCCAAAAATGGCTCCAGAAAAGCAAAGCTGCTCCAAAGTTGTCCATAGGCTGCGATGATGGATGCCTTCCCAAATCGATTTTACCTTCGCTCTCATTCCCAATCGATACTCAGGTGCTTGAGAGCCACCAGAGTACGCTGAATTGTTGGCACGATATGCAGCACTCGTGAGTTTACTGAACGCGATGGCGATACCGGCTCTACCTAATTGCTCCATTTCAACGCTGTTTCAGTGAGGTTGCCACAACGATGACCATGTGAAATTTCGGCGAGAATTCGCTAACATTTGGGCAAATTTCTTGGGCGAGAATTGCGAATTCCGCAGTGTGCCATGGCCAGCGTTACCACGGTGATTCCTCCCAAGATACACCCTGAGGGAACGTACACGTTTGCTTCCCTGCCCAGAGCCCTGGTGTTGCAACGAAGAAGGTTGAGGGACTACAGCAAAGGGTGAGCATTTTTTTGTTCATTTCTAAATTCTGAGCCATGCCAATGTCAGTTTTGTATCCCAATTTGTCCCAACACACGGATTTGCTGGAGTTCGTCCACCGATTTTAATGGGATCACTGAGGTGCCACGTGACCTCAGCTCCTCACAGTCCTCAGCACTGTATTTCTAACCCAGCAAATTTTCAGAATCTGTAAGACAAAAATTACCGCATTCTTGAGCCATCAAATCTGAAAAAGTTGGCACTTGTACTTCAGACTTGACATGGACTTGGCATGGATTTTACCTTATGGGGACCCTAAACTGGCATCATTATTGTCAGTTTCAACATATACGGAGTGATTCTGATAGTGTAATGGACCCAGTAATGATGGATTGATGTTCTATTCTCATTACTGACGATTATCCGAATGTTTGGATATATTTACTGTTAGTATCAGAATTATGACAGTAACGCTGATTCAGTAGTTGCACAACTCGGAAAGCCTCCAGGTGTCTACCGGTCATTTAAGTCATGGAAAAGACACTAAATCTACATAGGGTCATGGAATTTTGCCTTTAATTTACAAAATACAAATTTGGGTTAAAAGTTCACCATTTGTCATCCAGTTTTGCCAAATAATTTCGCCTACGGCGTTATTTGACCAATGATTGTCACCACTATAGGAGAGCATATGGCTGAAAATCAATTTTTTTTTTGATGACATAAAACTTGAAATATAGGCGAAAATAATAAGCATTGAACATTTTTTTGAAGTCATGTAAAAGTCATGAAATGATATTCAGGTCATTGAAGTCATCGAAAGTCATGAAATTGGCATGTCGTTTGCATCCAATTTTGAAAAATTTCGCCTATAGGTTTTTTGTCAATGATTATGTCATCCATTAGGGGAGAGGATATGTCTGAAAATCACTATTTGGTGACGTCGACATAAAACTTGAACGACCCCGTATTGTAATAAACAATACATTTTTTTTGAAGTCATGAAAAAGTCATTGAAATGTCATGGAACTTGCAATACAAAATCCAGTAGACACCCTGATTTTAATTTACAGGAGAAGCAAGTTTCTAAATTGTATTGTGATTGCTCATCATTGTTTTAAAAATGATAGTCTTCCAAGAAGTGTTTATTTTTCTGGAGATTGACATTATTTCACTGAAGTGGCAATGTGCATGTCGACCAATGTGACAAGTTATGTATCCTTCCAAACATTTGTGAAGAGATGGAATAGTCATAAGGGCTTATGCAGTCAATACAAGATATAGCAAAATTTACTACTTTTTACAAAGCACGTCTGTCCCAGGATATGGTGAAGATACTCGTTTCATGTAATTGGTGTGTTGGCTGAAATGTCTCCAAACACCAGCTTATGACTTTACCAGCATCCAAACGTATAATTTCTTCCCCGTACAACTGTACTTTAAATAATTGGGACATTGCGGCACCTGTTTGCTTACACAATAAAGTACTGGCTCATGTCATGTGCTCACTTTACCAATAATCCATACGAGCTTATGCATTTTTCGTAAGAAATGGATAGCCTAGTGCCCTTAATACTGTTTTGATCCGTTCCTTAAATAGTCATTTTCGGGACATGTTTATCGAATGGATTCAACCTGAAATTTCGTTACTTGTTGGATAATTTCCACTTGGACCAGAGTTAAATCTCGAGTATATTTACTTTAAATCGTTCTCAGGTGGTAATCAGCACCAAAGCTCTAAAAATCTTCTACATGTATGGGCTATTTTTCACTCCTTGATATTTTGTCGCATTTAGGTGTTGACGTCAGACATGTGGCCTTTTGCGTCGCACCAGACACGGTCATTACTGTCCACAATAGTTTCCTAGAAAATAAAGACCCGCAAGGTTAACGTGACCTTGTGCGCCATTGTTATGGCTACGTTGTCGATTCACAGCAGTTTTTTTGCATTTGCTAATCAGTGGATTTAATAGTTGTTTGCCCAAAAGCGATTCTGTGGGACAGTTGCCAAAAAACCGTGTTCGTGTTAATTGGCTGCGGTATTTTATCTTTTTGCATTCAAAATTGCGTTATTTCATAGTCGTATACAAAGTACGTGGTTTCAGAAAAACTTGAAAAATGTGTCAATTGGACTGATAGAAATCGAAGTTTCAGGCACCCCTGAAATTAGGCAATAAGCAGTGTCACCATGCTAGCATTGATTGCCCCCCTATAGGGGCAGCCAGGTCCTACAGCTTCCAATGTTCACAGCAGGCACCTTTTTAAATTTGCGTGACAGTCCCTGTTTTGGCGACTTCCTCACATTAATGATTAATTAATCGGAAAGTTTCATTCACTTACCAATCCAGAAACAACTTTTATTGGATTTTTCCACTGGATTATAGATAAGCTTATCGATATAATTGAGCCAGACAGTCCAAAAACCAGTAATGCATGAAAAATGGGTCACGTTAATTTGTTTGCATGCCTGGGATTTCCCCTATATGGAATTGCGATTCCAGTAAGAGAATCTCCTTAAAAGTCGTTATTATTTTACGAAATTTTCGTCTTGCTGACATTTAACGCTTATTTGGAAGATTGAAGTTAGCATTTTTGAAGAAATTGCATGCAGTCAGATGCAAAAAATCTGTGTATTTATGTACGGTATATGTACATGTGTGTGAACCTCATCACTAGTTTGATATACTTGTAGGAATGCAAGCCCACTGTGATAATTTGTATTAAAAGCAATTTAGCACGATCGATTTTTGAATTTTTCGAATTTTGTTTCAATTTTTAGCAATATTACAAATGTCATTTTCTATATCATATATAGGTTAACAGGGATTAATTTCACTCTGCCCTCTATCGGCATTAGTCGCTTTACTACTTGTCTACTGCTGCTTAGCAATATCTCAAAAATTTGGCTAGGATTCTTCATATTATATACTGTATGAAATGGTGTTATGTGTAACTGGACTATTTTAACTTATAAATTCACCATTATTTTTAAAAAAACTTACACAGAAAATGACATGTTGCTATAAAATATAAATATGGGAACTACGTTATTGCGCAGAAGTAAACGAGTAGTAAATCTGCTCTAATACCGATAGAGTATTAGAGCATTGTTCTAGACCATTGTTCTGGTCAGATTTGGACAAAACTTTTATGAAGATATATTGTGGGGATACCAACTGATACTGTTAAACTTGTTCATTTATTGTTATCATATATGGGAAACTAAATTTTGAATTGATCTTGTATTTAGGGATGATGCATCAAGTCGACAAAGTGGCAATCTGTCCTCTCGAAGATATGGAAGAGGAAAAACAGTACCCTGGGCTGCTTGGACAACGGTACGTTGAACATTACGTACACTAATTTAGGATACTAGGAGAATTTTGAAAAAAGTTATATTATTATGGGGGTGCAGCTATAAGCCATTGACCTTTCCTTGAGTTTTGTTCTCCACGGTGTTTTATTTTCGATAAATAAGTACTTTTGTTCTTAATCTTCATACTGAAAACAATACATGTACTGGTGAAACCATACAATTTGACAGCCATAGCGTGACATTTGGCCGCATATTATGGCAGCTTTTGTAAGTGCTAACAACGTCGTGTTTTCAAAAAAAATTGATCAGAATTATTTATTTCATATTCTTTTCATGCCCCTCTCGAATGTTGCACGAAACTGACAGCGGTTATCGCTTTTATTAGAGATTGATTCGCTGTGGGGCCAATGCCCAACAACAGTAATTAATGACTTTAGTTATTTCGCCAAAATAACATTCAAATTATCGCCTGGAACGTGCGTGTGCACTATAGAGAGGTAACAAAAGGTTTTCTGTTAATTAACCTGCATGACCGCCAAATTGACAGGTACTTATTTGGACAAAAATGATAAGGCTTGCTTAAAATTGCTACACTTGAAAATAGTGCAGCCATGATTTTACCTGTAATGAAATTTTAAAATACCTTGTGAATAAACAAATATTCGAAAAATGATGCAGACCAGGTTTTTCACAACAAACCCATCAGCAGTTGTTTTCTAAGGCTTATTAATATATGTAAACAAAGGCAGTATCATTAGAAGCACTTAATTTTCTCCAGCTATTTTTGGCAAGCTTGATGTCGAGGCCTATTTCGAGACTTATTACGTTAATTACACTTCCCAGGCTGAAGTCGACATGCATGTCATTTCGCTGTACTGATAATGACGATGTGAAACTGTCATGCTTTCTCAGGCCCCAAAAATTGAGGCAATTTTGATTGAAGTGCTTGGTGATCGACGTGTCACGTACATTGCGTGACGTTTGCCACGCGTGAATCTTATTATCTTCATGACTCTTCTTCCAAACAGATGGTAGTTGCTTAATGGTGAATTTATAGATGATCTGGTTTGCTGGATATTGATTCCACAATAAATTATTTTGCGATCGGGATTAGATTTAGTATCTCCACCATAGAGTTAGGTCTGCACAGGTAACTTTCACACTGTGTTATAAGGAGGCTTGGCAACTTTCTTTGGACTGCTATTTTAGTAAGTCGCATAATTATCATTGTAATTATTATCATATGCGTACGTGTCTATTCATTTGTCTTGGAAATCGATATTTGTGCAACCTTTGTGTTTTTCATGTTGTACAGTATATTTATGCATCATATAAACGTACGAGTATCGTATAAGTACAGTATTAGCAAATTAGACCAAATCGTTTCACAAACTATGTTGTGTATCTGCGAAATTTAGCGTTTGCTTCAGAAAATTGATCAGCATACTTCCTAGTGTGAACGTATTTTTGCATTTCAGTATTTATTTATTCAACAAATAGATTGTTTTAATTAGTTTCTAGTTTTCTAGTTACCACTCCTTGGTCACAATTTGAGATAACGAAACTTAGTTATTATTTCAAGCAATGCTTGTTGCCAAGTAAATGTCAAGTATGATACCTTTTGTGAGCATTTGCTGCAAGAATCATAACATTACATAATCTCTCAAAGATTAGCTGACCCTTAAGAACCAAGAAAATGGGGAAAAAACGACGCTAAGCTATGTCTAATAGGGGCAGAAATGCTTTTAAATTTTTTTTTCTTAAATTAGTTTAAGCAACATTCTTTGAGCATTTGCTTCAAAAATTATAGTAGCAGAGATATTCCTTGAAAAATGCTTTTTTTTTAAATTTGCTGTAGCAACATTCTATGAGCATTTGCTTCAAAAATCGTAACATTATCTCTCAAAGATTATAGCTAATTCTAACCAGCCAATAATCATGCTGTTGCATAGATATTCTTTGACAAAACCGTGTTTTAAAATTTGTTCAATCGACAGTCCTTGAGCATTTGCTTCAAAAAGAATGACAATCTCTTAGCGATTAGCGAATGATATTCTTTGTATAATTGTTTCCCCAAAATTGGCTTGATCAACATTTGTTTCTAATTGTGCCACTTAATAACGTTAAAATATAATCATAGCAATGCAGTTCTGGTGAAAAGAATATTTTGGGAAATTCATGTGCTAAGAAAGTGTACGCTATATTCACAAAGTATGTCTTTTGGTTCGAATGGAATAATAGAACCGGAATGCATTTTTCTGAAAATTTCCGAAAAAGTTGAAATTTTCTTTTCGTTATTCAGACCGTATCTCCCGATATCCCGGAATTTAAGGATTCTCCACCCACCAGGATAAGCCTGCTTCGTCGCAATGACCTTCTTCGAAAATCCCGCACTGCCACATCCAAGCATCCACCCGAAGGAAGACAGCATTTAGAAATCCAAACTGAAATTTATTTGGAAGAAGTAAGCTTTTTTTCTATTTCGAATTTGGCATGATCATTACAGTATACGTACCCACTCCTCATGCTTTTCACTTTCAACGAAGTTAGTTGATTCTGTGGACGAATCAGACGCAGTTTGCCAAACTGAAGAGTTTCTGGAGAGATCATCTTCTGCAGTTTCTTTGTCCATCGATAGAGGAATTGACGTATCCACACAAATAGAGGAAGGTGAAGTGAGTAATTGCTTTTAAATTGGATGTCAACAAATAAGTGCTGCTGTGCCAATATTCTACCAACTTTTTTTTTCGAATTTAAGTTGTTTGACTTTGACATGGAATCACAACCTATCTTGGAGGTGCTGGTGGGGAAGACTGTTCACCACGCCTTGTTAGAAGTCTTGCAAGAGGAAGACATTGCTGACATCAAGCGTCAACGAAGACGTTTTGAGCAGTTAAGAAAAGCCTACTTGGAAGGTGAAAGTTGGCTCAAAGAACAAGTAAGTTCAGGACTTGCAAATTTAAATTCCATAGTCTGAAACTTACTCCAACTCTGTCTAAGAAGGAAAGAAAAATATTGGACGGATTGGGAGCGAAGCCAACCAATGGCAAGATCCTAGATGGAAATGTATTGAACACTTTGCATTTAATGAACGCTTGGGGGTACGTCACGGATCCCATCGAAAAAGGTAAAAGTAACATCAATGCACAGTGGACAAAATGCCCAATCTAGATGTGCAAAATTCAGAATGGAGGCAGGGCTGATTTTAAAATAATGCATGTGCACAAATGCGTTTTAATCATGTGTAATAATGCATAGAAGCAAACCCTGACTTTGTTGTCACACACTGAGATAACCAGCGAGTCTAGCAGTTTTATATTGTTGATTTTATAATATTTGGTTATTTATTTACTGAAAACCATATAAATTCGCAGAAATATGCAATCAAATTTTGAATTTTTGCATAACTAGATTGGGTATTTTGACCACTGTGTTGACGATGATGACGATGTATTTTTTTCTAATTCTTGTTTCATATATAGATTTAGAAAGAGCCTTTTTGCCTTGGGTGCTCGATGAGGTAGAAGGGGAGCTGAACCAGCCGAAAAATGGGTTGAAAACGAAAAACGGTAATACATCCTATCGTTCTATCGATTTGGACACAAGCAATTTTTATGAGCTAAAATCAGTGGATTAGGAATTTCATTTAAATATGCGGACAAAGTCTCTCGTGCCCATTCCACTTTTATGAAAATCTGAAACTGGCTAATACCAAACAGGTATTTACCCTTGGACCATGCATCCCCTCCATCCCAGTAATGTCTACTTTGAACCCAGCATAAAATTGGGGTTGGTATCCTTTGTTTGCCGAACGTTTGAGGACCCTTCCATGGGAACTCGCAGGTGTAGAACTACTCCATCATGCAGGTTGCACAGGGAGTCGTTTTTTCATTGGTTCATGATTCGTCCCTATTGGGTCACAGAAAATTCACCATTTCAGACATCTGCTTAAATGGGATTAAAACTTTATTTAAATTTCACTTAGACACCATGCAAATGAGAAAGGGTGGCTAATGTGTAAGGAAATGTTTCGTCACCATGCTTGATATCTGGTGATTTTGGCATAAAACACGATAATGTTTCTTTTTTAATTTTTTTTTACAGGATTATGAAGTTCGAAAGTGGAGAAATGGTTTTAAGAACTTTTTAAGAAGTTGAATTGCCTACACTTTGCAATCGTTCGGTAGCAGCTGCATGTGGTGAGGGTTAGAACGATTACTTTTGGCAATGTTTTGCAAGTAGGTTTAGGCTCTGATTTCTTGCCTTTAGATAGTCACCCACATAGCATAATTGAACTAACACGGATCTCATATGAATTTGTTTCACCAATTTTGAATCATTAAAACCATTGCCTACAGCGTCAATAATGAGATTAATTCAGTCACACAAGATGAGATTTCAGTTTTATGAATTAATATCTGATGACATAAACGTGCTACGTTGTTTCTGTTACAAAAACATTTAAATTAAAGGAATATTTCTAGACTCTAAATTGTGCATCTGCGCTTCTGATGCTTTTATTTTTGAGAATGCGTATTCACATTATCTATTGTAGCTTTCGTAGTTACACTATGCAGTAGATAAAACTAATGTTTTCTGTATGGTTCATTAATTTCTGAAAATTACATATTTGAACAAGCTGATATACATTCGTACCTCCAAGTTATTAATGTTTGACTGTAGAAAGTATGAGCGGTTAGTCAAAAAAAAATGCCAAGTAATAAAATTATGGATTACTAAGATGGCTATCTTAGTAATCCATCATTATCTTTATAGCTTAATTTTATATTTGCTACACATTATCTACAGTTGCATGAATGGTATAACAAATATTCCAAGAAATATGTCCGCTAAGCAAATATTTCAAGGTTGCATAGTCGTGCTCACTATTTGATTTTATTTGTATTTATTGATATACTTACGATCAATCCTACTATTAACTTGAAGGGATTAACATTTCTTGATGAAATGAGCAAGTAAATCATTTTCATGATTGCGAGGAAATGCTGTACTGTTTCCGGGGATTAAATCTATTTACTAACCAATTTCCATTTCTTTATTAATGCTTTCAATCACATTCTTCTTGTCTTTTCTCCACAACTGTGTCTATAGGTTTACAATTTAAAATCAAGTTAATTCGATAATACAACAAGTTAATTCGCCTTTTTGCAGCTTCACTAATCTTCACCAAACTCTTCATGAAATATTGTTATTTTTGACCAAAACCAAACCTTATTTTTAACCATCATAATTTTTTGTCCATTTGCAAGTTTCATATCATTCACAGTGAGAGCATATGCCATCGGCAGTGGTACGAGGACTTTTATTTCTATTTTTCTTTCCACATTGTTATTTTTAAAAATTTAAATCAACAATCCTTGTTTATCCCAAAACCCTTTACCCCCTTACATCATTCGATTTCACTTAGCATGTTTGGCCCTCCAATTCAACACCTGTTGCTTCCGAACGAGAATCGTATTGGTTCAGCTCCCAAAAAACATCACTAATTTCCAGCTTCCTAGTCCTGGACTTAACATATCTTGTAGGGCACTAGACTTGATGGCCATGGGTGTTAGATTAGTGTTTATTTTGGCCTGGGACACCTTCAGGGTCTTCAGTTGTCTCTTGGGCCCCAACGGCCCCTCATTTTGGGATACGTTACTCCCTTCACTTGACGCTGCTGAGACCCTGAACAAATAATGAAATTTGCACGATCTTTTAATTACCTTACAAACAGCCCCATTGTGCCCCAACAATAGGGACCCGAGTGGCTGGCCCGGACCCCACAGTTTGGTCACGCTCCTGCCACGTGCCGTTTTCTCACACCCATTATTCTTCTACGCCAATGTTTAATAGCGTCATTAGTCATTGCGGTCGTATGCTAGCCCCCCCTATCCCTCAAACTGCCATTGTGACCACCACAAGCACCATTTTCATTATAATTTGAACCCAATTGATGCCATTGTGGCACCCACTCCCTTATCCGCCTCTTAGACCCCTACGCATGCCATACACGTGCCTTTGTGGTAAACCACTCTCCTACCACACAGGCTGCACATGGGCCATTTTTCCAGTTTTAAGAAAGTGGTAATTAGAATTAAATGATAGACTAATAAACTGTTGACGTGTCACGTGTCTGTGTTATAGACATACGACATAACATAATGAAGCGTGCTTGTGTAATGTACACTATTATCATTGTCAGTTGATAACTTTGCTGTCAGTTATGTAAAACGATGTTGAAAGTGATAACAACCCTTTACCTTCAATGATGGAAATTTAGAAAGCAACACCTGATTTAAATAATGCGCTTCTATGTGTTTAAATTATTATTTCTGAAAATTAGAATAATCTTTGTTCCAATTTCTCTTTATTTCGGTTTGGGCCCAATTCTCATTGGTGGTGGACATATTGCACTTTTGGGCAACAATCAGTCCTAGGCCTCCAGTAGCCTTGATGAGCCCGTCGCCAATTATTTGGCCAGATTTGGAAACAAAAGCCTGCAAATAAATAAATGTTTCATCAGACAAAAAACAGACTAACAGTTTCTCAATGTAGATTAGATTGTATAGTGCAATGATAATCAGTTCACTTTACACTCTATTGTTACACACGTTCTCTCTTAGAACTATTAGACTACATTCAAGCACTTTACAAATAAGACCATAGTAATGTAGACTGGAGTTTAATCGTAGAACATTGGAATACTTTTAATGAGAGTTCAAAACCTGAGATAACTTGGCAGATAAAATTTGATTTCATTTTTTTCTTCATTGCCCATGAAGGATTTTCGAGGTCAAGGACATTGAAATCCACATCTTTTTTCATGTATGATTTTTAATTTCCTTTTTTCGTGTATAAATTTAGAGACAATGCAACTTATAAACGCGAAAAGCGCTAATTTAAGCTTTGACAAAATGTGGTTAAATCTTAAATTTTTATTTTAGAAATGATTATTTTTCGAGAACAATTCTTTCTGAAAACTGCTTTCCAAGCAATTCTGATTTATGTTTGAGCCCATTCCCATTCATGGGCGCCATTGTTCCATCCCATTGGTGGTGCACGGTTTTAAAAACATTTGAAAAATTGGGAGATAAAATCTTAGTTTCATTTTTGTTTTAATTATAATTACCCATGAAGGGTTTTTGACGTCAAAGCCATTGAAACCTAAATCTTTTTCATGCACAATTTCTAATTCCTTTTTTTTTCGTGTATAATTTTGAATTCACTTTTTTTCAGAATAGGTTTCAGTCGATGGACCGTTTTTGGTTGAATGCAGCTTTCAAATGGGTCCATGCACGCTTAAATTAATCGTTTCTTCCAGATTTCGCTTATCAGCAAGTGGGTGCTTATTAGACATGATTTAATCGGGTTCTGTATTAGCAATTTTCGGATTTTGAATGGAGCCAGTTTGGACAAAAGGCAATTGGGGAGATGCTCGCTAGTCCCCATGTGACTTTCTCCACTTGCTGTCCACGCAAATCCTCACTTAGTCAGGTGACTGTGGCTGCGTGTCCAATCAATGGGGCACGGCCTGGAGCAGCTGCTTACCAGAACCATTAAAAAGCCAAGTTGGTAGATGCTGGTAACAGGTGCGGCCAATGAGCACCGGCCAAATAGATTAGACCGAAAAGTATTTCTGGTTGGAAACTTCAGGCGAGAGTCCTTTTGTTTGCTGGACATTCGTCAGCTGTTGTCTCTCACATTTCCATCATGCATGCGAGAAAAAACTGTGATTTTCAATGTCCTTACCGGGTGTTATATGAAACGTGGTTGCCCGGCTGGGACATATTTGTATATGGAAATCTGGAGGAGAGTGAGCTCTGGTACCAGTCTTCTCAAAATGCAGAACCTTGCGCTGCAGAGCACTTGCAAGAGCCCAGTGGCTAATAGGATGGGCAGTGGTGAGCAAGTGGATCGACCTGTCTCCATGGCCTTCGTCAAGAGCAAAGAAAGTCCAAGCACCTGCATCAGCCCCATAACCACCTCTGAACGGCAAGGAGATGTCAAGATTGCAGCAGTAGCTGGAGAGGACATCCCACCTGGAATTTTCTCACCTTGCATCTCTGAAACAAACCCCATGGATGTGAACACCGTGTTCTGGAACGATTCTGATATCGATTATTTTGTGGATGTGAGTACAACTTGTCTTACTTGATGATGTTGTTAATTGGGTAAAGTTGATTGGGAATTTTATTGATGGATGTCGAAAGTTTTAGTTTATTTGACCAGAAAACATGGTAACTAACGGGAATTTTATATTCAACCTGGAAAACTCAAGGAATTGTGTATACAACCTGGAAAACTCTGGAAATGTTATATTCGACCTGAAAACTTGGTGAATTTTATATTCGACCTGGAAAACTCAGGGAATTTTACCTGGAATTTTATATTCAACCTGAAAAACTCAGGGAATTTTATATTCGACCTGGAATACTCGGGGAACTTTATATTCCACCTGGAAAACTCGGGGGATTTCATATTCA
>JAQGAF010004471.1:0-14314 GCA_034687865.1 Kryphioiulus occultus
ATTGGAGGTCAAACTGTGGTCAACTGCTGTTTGACCAGAGGTTAACTTTAACCACAGTTGGTAAGACCGGCCCTTAGTGGTTAAGGTGGCTGTCACTGACTGACTACTGGATGGTGGTTGACTAAACACACTGTACAGCTGTAGATGCACTTACATTATAACGCCAAAACTGTACATTGTAAAAGCTGGGCTTATAGAACAAAACGTTTCTATATACTGTGTGTGGTCCCGTACAAAACACACAATGTTATACAATTTGTTTCAAAATTAGAAGGAAGATGTCGTATAACATGATTTTTTGTAACATGTTTCTCGTGACAGGCAATGTGATAGCAGGTTATATGTTATACATCTTGTGTCGGTGAAGATCGAAGGACTTACCGAAACTTTTGTTGAAGGTCTATAACATGTTTTAGTGCGTCTACACTCGTAAACTTGTTATAAAACGTCCAATCGACTACGTGGGTCATCAATACTAAGATGCATTAAATAACAATTTTTCTTCTCATTTTAATACAAGTTGTATAACTTTGTTTCCTAACATTACTTCTAGAAAAAGTGTTCCATCGACAACGAGTAATATATGATGTCATATAACAAATCGCGTATACCCAGATATATAACGACGTTTGATCATATAGTAAGAACAAATGTTATATAACATTTTTCCTTCTCATTTTGAAACAAGCTTTTCTTGCCTACCGGTAAACTTCCCAAGTTGTACAAAAGAGTTAAGAACTAATTTGTTACATCACAATCTTTCGTGATACGGCGTAAAGCCAGCTTTATCTTACTGAATATAAAGTTTATTTGCTATTGACATCTCAGGCAGTGTTCATGATGTCAGAATAAGGTGTGATCAAGTCGAAACCAGGCTGGTTTTTCCTACGTCACAAAGCCTGATTGAAAATCTACTACAGCCCTGTATGAATTCCGCGCCCAAGGAATAGCAAGGGCACCATGGCAACGTTTTACGCAGCTAACAGTAAATCGATAGCAAAAGCCTCAGTTTTGCCGTAATGCCTAACAGTTTGGCGCCCTCTGGTTTATTTGACATCGCGAAAAAGTAGTGTAGGAAAACTGCTGTTCTGCCATGCTTGAAACTAGCGTTTGCCAAGCGTGAAAGTGTCATCCGTTTGCGAGAGGCTGCAGGGAGAGATATCCGCATGAAAAAATGTGTAGCATTAAACTCGGTACTGTGTGCACTTGTTGAACCTTGTGCATACACCACACGGCACATCCATTGGTTTTGCTCGACTTTCTCCTAAGAGCCTCGCAGTCAAGTTACTCAAATACTTGTCCAATTACCAAGTCACGGTGCTTAAAATACTCCAGGGCCCGTGCAACTGTAAACTAAAATAAACCCAGTCTTGTCTCTTGTGCTCCCGAGAGCACCCCAGCCATATTCACAATGTGCTTTTCAGACAAGACTGCAGTGGTCCTAACGTCACGTGGCCTGTGGCCCTGAGCATCATATGTGACCTTAGGGCCACAATGTGTCATGCCAGTACATGTACTGACATGTGGTGATGTGTTTGAGTTACTACACTACAACATGCAGTAGAACCTCCAAAGTTGACCACCTCCCCATGTTGACCACATTTTAACTAACTGGACGGGTACCACATTAACTCAATGGAAGGTGACCTCTACATGTTGCCCACCTGCACCTCTGTATGTTGTATGTTGACCACTTGGACTACGACACCCCACAGTAATTTACTCTGTATGTTGACCAGAATGGTCTCGACATGAAAAGTCATGGATGATTAAATTTACTGGCTGCTTGCAAAACTTGTACTGTACATCCCTGAACAGTAACTGGCTCTATAGAGGTACATGTACATGTAGAAGAGTTTATTTTGAACGCCTTCAGTATAAAGGGGGCTTGGCAGTAAATAGAGGAAATTTCCTATTTAATCGGAATCCCAAAAATAAAGCCTCGCAGAATTTTATTCCAGATTTGTGCTATTTATTACCACAACAGTTAGGATAATTGTCTGGATATGCTTTCTAATCTTACAGAATGGAATTTCTAAGTATACACTGTACACTGTATATTAGAGTTTCTGCATTAAAATTCCAGTACTAGTGTATATGTACAGAACGTGTAATTGCTGGATTAATTTGCAGCTCGTTAGTAATACTGGCACTGTATTATGAAATTTTAATAACGTTATTCCGGAATGATTCATGACTCATGAACGATTACTGTAAAATGTAAGTCCATGCTTCCATGCAGTTCACAGAATTCTAATCCTGTGTCAATAATCAATAAGAGATTTAGTATAGCTAGTTATTGGTTTGCAAAAAAAACCTGGAGATGACAGGCAATTCTGTAAAAGACAGATCCAAATTTGCTGTTTTCTGGTGAGTATTTGTGTCAAGGTGGTCAGGAAATTTTTTTTCGAATCTGGAGAAGTCAGAGAAGTTAAAAATGTCATCTCAGTCTCGGCAATGACAAGATGCAATGGTTCGTCTCAATTGCTAATCCACGATTTTCTTCACGTTTTCTCAGGTGCGACTGCGTTGCTATGCTCCGTGGCGCCCCCACCGAAGCCCATCAAACAGCGTGCCGAGGTTGTCTAGCAGTGTCGGGTCGTCTCCGAGACTCGTGGCCAGCCCTTCCTATCGCCATGCAACAAGTGTGAACAGTGGAGTGCGAAGCCAAGGGATCATGGCACGGACCTGCTTTTGGACTCCCGAAGACACTCGCATGGTAAGCAAGGCAATAACCCGTTGAGTCGCAAGATTGTTTTCAGCCGAATGGCGCACCCGCTGCTGCCGAACGTGTTCACGAGGCACGAGGATCCATTCAGGTACGCATATAGTGCACAACCATGGGGAGAGTTTTCCAACCGACCCCCCCAACACTTGACGAATCATTTGAATATCCAATAATTCCTTTTTGATGCAGCACCTAATTCGCTGGCAATTTACTTGCAGCGCCGTGCATTCATTACCTCGGGATCTGATTAAGGACCCGGGGTGGCGGGCACGGGGATTCCGGGGCCAATGCAACACATTGGAAAAATCAATGCAACTCAACAGATTGATTTTTGTCATCCCCAGCGCTATAGCAACCCGCTGCCGGCGTCTTCGGGCGCCTACGAGGACCCCCCCCCCCCCCGCGTTGCTGGGAGGGGATCCGGGGCGCTCCGCAAATAGCCCGTACGTAGCACCACGAGGACTCGGACCCCCAATTAGGCACCCTGGTAATGGAAACTGAGCACCATAACTAACTATGATGCCGGAATCTTGGTAGGTTTCGAGGTAGGATCGAGGAGCGTATGCTACGGAGTGGTTGCTCCAGAGTGCTGGAGAATCAGATTGGCTGAGTCTTCGTGGTACTGAACCTCTCGTGCTTCAGAAATATTGCCCAAGTACCCGGGCATCATGGTTGGGTTTAATCGTTGCGGTTAATCATGGGTTTCACAAGTTGATAGCAGTAAGGTTCGATACAGTCATTCCAACAATGATGTTGGTGTCCACCCTACTGCGACAACATTTGTCGATTAAATTGGGTTTATGGATCACACCCCTTGCCACTCGGCACATCTTTGCTGACTGCAAGGGACTGAGATGAATTGAATTGTTTCACTTGTGTGGACCAATTTGAAGCATACGCGGTTTGACTTGGCGTCTTTTCACCCAACTCTTGATTTGGAACATGATCTTGATTTGAACAGTGATTATGAGCTATGGCAGTGCTTGAAAAAATGAGATGAATGCAGCGATTTTGAGTATGTCCGGTCTTTCTGAGCAATTTATTTTTTTTATACAATATGAAACCCCACTACCGAGGAGAAAAACCCCTTCATGTCGGAAATTTGTCGTCCCAGAGACCGAAATTGCCCATTGCGGCATAATCTACTTTCCAACACGGTCCTTCCAACACCCCTATGAAGTGGTAACCGTGACGAGAACCCCTTCGTATTGGAGTAAATGTAGCTTGATATACTGGCTTTTGCATCGTTAGCAGCTTCAACATTTTTTAAGAAAACTTGCCAAACAATCTAACGCGGACACCATGTTAACTCGAGCTCTTTTGCGAAGGCACCACAGATGTCCCGCATGGTGAGGTTTCACTCTCACGGCATCTCACTGGAACATCTATAGGCCAACGTTAAAAATCTCACAAACAAATTGGAATATCTGATACACTAGACATGTTCAGGCCAATTCACACCTGTCCAAGTCCAGAAACATGGCACAATCGCAATATTCGAAGCTCTAGCTCAGTTTTAAGGTCCATGGTTTTTGTCCTCGGTCCTGATGGCGTCCTGTCGAGTACGTGAGACGCCAACGTGCCGAAGGCCTGAGGACTGGAATTCAGAGTGGAATTCAGAGCCGAAAGCAATGTTGAAATTCCAGAGCTTTTAATTTCGCGAGTTTTCTCCCAACAGCTGTTTGCGACACCCACGACAGGGAGGCAGCAAACTCATTCGTGCATTTCTGAATCGTGGATGGTTACCAGGCCCCAATCATTTTAATTTAATTTTGCTCGGCCTTGGCGCAATGCGCTCCTAGGCCTACTCTTAATGACATTACGGCGACAAATTTGCCAAATTTGGGACCGTTGGATGGAATTCTGGCACGTTGGATCGCGGATGGTGGCATCCGCGAAATAGTTTGGTTTTTAATTTTTTCTGCTTCCCACTTTTGACAGCAGCCATTGCCAAATTGAAGAGAACCTCGGGATTCGCATCGATCGCGTTATGGCGCTGGTTTGTTTGTAGGAATCGCCGAATTTTGCATAAGGAATTTCCTCTGGGGCCTAGATGGCGTTGATGCGTGGAAACGCGACTTCAGAAACACTTTTTTTGTGAGCCTCGAGCGCCGCGGCGTTTTTCAATGAGCTCTCGACTACGACTTTGACGCACTCATCAACGCTCATTCGTAGGTGGCGCTGTTGCTGATCAATAGCAATCAAGATGCCCATTGTGGTGACTCTGAATATGAGTTGGGCCCAATTGTGGCATTGGAGGTGGTTTGGGGCGCTTTGTCGCTGTTTGCGTGTATTGTCGACTCTAATGACGCACCCTTGCTTGATCGGATGCCTTATTATAGGAGAGTTCAAGATAAAATTGCCTTTTTTTGCTATATGGATGGCTTTATTGTGCCTGATGATTTGGAATGAGAAATAACATTTAGAACCTGCCTTAAATAATACTCTTGGGACCGGTGCCAAATATTATTTTAGACAGGATATTATTTCAGAAAGATTCAGTAGCAGATGTGCTATACAGCTGCAAAATATGGGATTTACCGTTTTTGAGCCCAAGATGAGTCACTTAGCTATTGTGGGCTCCGTTGCTACTACATGTACTGCTGCATGTGGTACAGTACTGTAGAACCTGTCTAAAATAATTCTATTGGGAGCGGTGTCAAATATTATTTCGGACAGATTCAACTTCAACTGCAGACATGGGTCTCTAGTCGGAACCGGCACATTTCATTATTTTAGAGAGGATATTATTTTACACAGGATTACTTTAGACCAGTTCTACTGTAGTATTGCTTAGACCTAAGTCAGAAAAATGCTCGTAAAGGTTGAAAGCACACAACCTCTAATAAAAACATAATACAACATAGTTGAACGCTGTAAGGACGATTTTAAAACACTATATATTTTATATTTGTATGGAAATATTGAATTAAATGAAACTAAGAAACCCAAATCTCGTTATACAGGGTGCTCAAAAATCTGTTACACCTTTGATTTTAAAAAGATGACAGCTGATGAATATTGACAGTTTCCTCCAATGTCTTTAAAATGATTTATATTTTTGCTACCATGTTTGATATTTTTTCTACCATGTTTCTTTTTTTTACGTTCCTTCGGTAATATTGCTTTACAAAATTATTGGAGCCAGAAAAAGATTCAATATAATTTGAGGGAGGTTTATTATTTCATACATTGGTCCCAAGTCGGGACCGGCACATTTTATTATTTTAGAGAGGGTATTCTTTTACACAGGATTATTTTAGACAGGTTCTACTGCAGAGGGCACCATAAAAGGCTTTACTGCACTGCAACAGCTCCCAGCAACCTAAAAGTTGGCTTTATCACCACTGTTCTGCCAACCATAACTCTGAAGCGAAATCTACGCAATGGCTAATGAACTATACATACGTTTGCCGTTACATGTATTATTCGGGAGCCTTCACTGCAGCGATCATCTTCTCGAAGGCCCATAGTTTATCGTAACGCATTGGCCACATCTATTTTTGATGGCAGGTTGCTTGCCTTAAGTTGCTAGGATTTGGGTCGTGTGACTCGGGGTATGTTTCGCTGCCAGTGATAAGCATTGGGACAGTAATGTAACTACATGTACATGTATTACTTTTGGTTTTTTTTTTGCAAACCGTTAGTTCCATGCAATGTTTTAATAAATGGTAATAATTTAGGAACGCTGTAGGCGCAATTTTTAGAAAAACTAGATCACGAATGATGCTTTTAGTCAAACATTCTGTAAAAATAATAACGAATTATTCTAAAATTACTGTAAAATTAATAACGAATGAATTGCGCACTATAGCCTAGTTTTTGGGAAACATTACTTCCATGAAACAATCTAATAAATACTGTTAAGTCAGGTTAGGTTTTATGTTATTTTTAAGTTACCCTGTAAAGCCTATGAGCTGTTAGGAGAAGATGTGCACATTTCCTTCAAATACCATATTAACCTCAATTATAACTCTTATACCGTCATATTGCTTGACAGCCTGTGAGAATTTTTTTATATTACGGTAATATTATTTTTGAACGTTCAGGGAATTACTTGAACCATTCGCGTTTACTGCAATGACTTTGCTGATAAGTTTACTTTTTTGGAGGATTCACGTCGAACGCAATCGCGTGTTTTCCTAGCTTACGTGTATTTCCTCCTGTGATTTATATAGTACACGTAGCTCGTAATCGAGATTTTTCTTAGAAATCTCCCAAACCCCCTTTAATTGATCGAATAGGAGGAGGAGTGGCGGCTTATTCGCGTGCGAATTCATCAAGCCCAAAACAATCCATTAGCGGCCCTAATTCAGTTATTAAAAAAATGGCGCCCTTAATTGATAAATGCTGGATGGAGCATTTCGTGGAAGCAAATTGCGTCTACCTGTCGAGCTAGCGGCTAATTGGCGGTGATGTGTCGGACGAAATGCTCAACGACAATCGATCAAAAATAAATATGCGTGCACATGATCGCAAATTTCAAACTGCGAAACTGCGAATCACGCACATCCACTGACACGTTGGAAATAATGCATGGTACATGGATTCACTTACAGAGCTTACATGGATATGTATATGGAAACCAGGCTGGAAAAATGGTGACTACCAACCTGGAAAACCTGGCAACCTTAGGGAATTTTGTATTCAACTGGTGAACCATACATGTACATTGCAAACATTTCGATGCAAATATACCAAAAATCAGTTATTTCTGGTAGTTTATCGAAGAAATGTTCGTAAAGTCCATCATTGGGATACAATGTATGTCCTACTTTATTACACGTACTTAGTAATGCTTTTAATTGAATCTTAGCAAACGTTTATTTAATGAATAAACGTGAACCCGGAAAAATTGGAATATGACCCTGGAAAACCTGGAATATGTAATAACTCAGGAAATTTTGCTTTCTTAAATTAGTAGTCACCATGCCTTTGTTCAAAAATCATCAAAAACTTCTCAAAAATCCCTCTCCTTATGATCATTAATTCCAAAAGATACATTTCGAGGAAAATATGGTACGAAAAATATACCTAAAATCAATTATTTCAGGTAGTTTTAAAAGAAATGTTCGTCAAATCTATCATTGGGATGTTTGTTTGGTAATGTTGCCTATGACTATACCATTTGTGCTGTAGTTTTTCAAATTATTGCACCTACCACGTTTACTTATTTTTATTACAAGCATTAAATATTGTTTTCAGTAGAATTGTGAGACACATTTAATCGTTAAAGCATTTTTTAAACCAGGAGAAATTAGAATATGACCCTGGAAAATTTGTGAATTTTGTCTTCAGAAATTAATAGTCACCATGTATAAGCTTTCCTACAGGTTTTCTTTATCATTTCCAAAAAAATGCTTATGTGGAAAATAAACATCACAATCAGCACGTATCAAAGAATCCATCAAAACATATCAAAATATCCATCATTGGGATGCTTGTTTAGTGTTGTTGTATAAAAACTTACCATTTGAGATGTAGTTTGAGATGTAGTGAAATGTTGACATTTTGTCCAATAAGTCAGGAAAAATCAGGTGGAAGTTAGGAATAACGTAAAAAAATTGTGAATTTCCATTTTTTGACTTTATGGCAACAAAAAGAGGGTCTGAAAAGCGGCTAATTGTATTGGTGCCAATAAGGGTAACCCTGGATATGATCCTGAAAAACCTGGAAAATCTGCTGGACAACTCAGACACTAGTGGTCACCATGTAAAGTAAAAGGTTCCATACAAGGTTTTTTTCCCCATTATTGACATATCTATTTTTGCATTGTGGCTTAGCTGTTTCCAACAGCGGTGTAGGGATGAAAAATTTGAGAAGTGTGGAGGCTTCCCCTCCAAGATAAGCCCCCAATCCAACAATCCTCTTTTTCCCCAATTGTTGATTGGGTCTGTTGGGAATTCTTAGCCAACGTCTTACGTTTTCGTCGTTCAAATGATTTTCTTGGCGTTTTCAAGAAGCGCCCCCAGGTGGTGGTCGATACGATGCACCCCTTGACCTTATCCCTTTTTAGGGGTGCAAGTGAGAGGTACTCGTCGTCGCCATCTTGTTTGCCCCATTTCTTGATTATCGAATGGGAAGACATAAGGTGTATATGTAAGAAGAGAAAGAAAAAGGAGCTATAACGAGGGGCGGGGCTGGCTTTTTCGCGCTGCTCTGATACTTGCACTTGAAACGAAAAACTGTACACAAAATAAGCCTACCGGGTTATTGGGTTGCGTAAAGGAGCACTGCTCACATGGATAGCTTTTGGCATTTTTCACTTCGTTATTAATACACGTACGCCTATTTGAAAATGCGTAATGAAAACACATTATTGTGTCATAAAAATGCGAAGTTTTGATCAGCGTTTTATAGCAGTTTCAAACGTTCACTGATCGTTGTTGAACACAAATTCAAATTAACGAAATAGTTTCAAAAATTACCTCAGAAATGATGGATAATTACAGGGTTCATACCGTCAGGGAAATGAAATGTGGTCAGGGAAAGTCAGGGAAATGGTGACATTTTGACAATTAAGTCAGGGAAATTCTTAATGTCTGGAAATTTGTTGTGGCACGACTATTTTGATTGGTATAAGTATCTCATGACAAGCATTAGAAAAGCTGTATTTGTGTTCTACGTTTTCTAAAAATTTCACCTACGACGTTTTCAATATCATTTCTTATCATTATCATTCATTTTTCTTACGAAAAATTCATCTAAGGAAGTCCTCAAAAATGCGGTGTTTGAGATCTAGTGGTTTCAACCGTGAGTGTTCCCATCGCTATTAATATTATTACCCTAAAAATCTAATATTTCATGTAATTTTTCAAAAACTTCGTCTACGGCAGTCTGTAAATTATTAATATTATTATTTCTTCTTAAAAAGTTGTGGGCTAATTCCATCATTTCGTGATCAGATCTATAATTTCTAAAATTTCCGCCTACAATACAGTATATTTGTTCGGATCAACTCTGTAAAAATTATTTCTTGAAATTGTCTGGAAATACGTCTGAAAAGTGTCTGGAATACCTGGAAAAAAGTCAGGGAAATTCAATTGAAGATTTGGCTAGTCATCCTGACAGAAAAATATAAAAATATTGTTAATTGTAATGTTGCAGATAGTTAATTTTAATTACATGTGATTTTTTTTTGATAAATCAAGGAAATTAATCAGATTTGGTAAGGGAAAGTCAGGGAAATTAATTTACAAATTTTGGTATGAACCATGACCTAAGCCATACGCTATGCCTAAATTAACCTAAATGTCATTTCTTTAAAATTCGACGTTGGAATTCTCTTCCAAAGGATAGCCTTAAGCTTCAAGAAATTCAATTTGACAATGATGTCTTGGTGGTACCCACCGAATCTTAATTTGGGTTGATGGACTACACCCTCCTACCACATGGTATTAAATTACTGACAGTAGGATACTGAGTTGAATTGAATTGAATTTATTTTTACCTGCGCCTAATCGAAGGCAATCACTGCAAGCCTTCGAGCTCGTAGGAGAAGCCCACTGTGTAGGGGAAATTACGTCAAATGCCACTTCCCACAACCTCGTACTTTAGCACCTAATTGGCTTCAATTACGCTCAAAAAACGTCCTGCCACAAACAAATTGGCATGCGAGCGTTTTCTGTCATTTATTTACAAATTATCAATGATGAAATTCGTGCAAATACCGGTAATCTGTAAAGATTTTCACGAATTTCCACGAACTTAGACGGATAAAATTTACAGTTGCCGGATGGATTCTGCGAAATCCAACGTTGTTGCCCTAACTGACGAATATTCCCATTCGTACGAGACCACTTTCTCCTCACCGTGTATACACTGGGGCGTGAAACGACCCAAAGCGAAATGCGAGGACCTCGTAGCATCTCATAAATGTAACTGGGATTTTAATGAGCTCCTCGACGGTTGAGTCCCTGACTGAGGTGAGAATGAACGCCATGTTGAACTGGGACACAAATCGATGACGGTTTGCCCCGCGACTAACCCCAGCACTAGAGCTGAGTTGCGCGACAGCTGCTGTCCCAATAAAGGCGAGTCAGGGACACTCGGATACAGCTGTTGCCCCCGTCCCACTAATGGACATTAGACATTCACGAGTGATTTAGGTTAATTGTACGTACGACACTCTTTGGGCCATGTTCTGCCAGTATGGACCTTTGGGAACCGAAATGTTCCATCGTACATCGAGTTGTGAACATGGTGACTACCAACCTGGAAAATCTTAAAACCTCAAGGAATTCTATATCAGGCATGTGGCCTGTGTGAAAAGTGTAAACATTTATCCCCTTGTGTGAAAAATGTGAAAAATTGGGTAAAAATGACAATTAATGTGAAAGATTAATTGGAAATTAATTTCACAAGAAATCCAGCTTAAAACTGAAGAATTCCCCTCCATACTGGTCCTTAATTTCATAAAAAAGGCGTATTAAAATTTGCTTATTTTTATCTGTTTTTTTTGTCTTAAATTGCCTGCGGCGCTCTTTTGAAGACTAATATTTATAAAAATCTTAAAAATAATGCATTATGTCTTATATTTTTTTATAAAAGCAAGCTGAATTCCACTACTTGTGGTCAAGTTTTGTAAAAAAAATTCCCTATGGCGTTCTTGATATTGTTGGTGGGTCGCGTCATGTAGTTTGAGATGCAATGTTATAGCTCTTGAAATAACTATTTTTTAAAAAATACTAGGTTCAAAATGTGAAAAATCGTATAATTGCATGAGAAAAAAAATGTGAAAAATATCATTTTTGTATGTGAAAAATTGTATACCATTTGGCCACATGCCTGCTATATTCAACCTGGAAAACCTTGGAACCCCATGCTGGGTATTTTAAATCGAAACATGGAAATTTTCAGTATAACAGAGTGTCTATCAGTCATGGAAGTTATGGAAAAGTCATGAAATTTGCATCAGGGTCATGGCATTTTTGCCTTTTATTGGTTCATAAAATAACAATTTGGGTTAAAATTCATCACTTGTCCAGTTAGTATCGTGTTAATATCATGCTAGTGCCATCAGTTGTATATACGATTTCAACTGGTCACATTGAGCTTTTTCAATGCATTTAAAAATTAGGCAGGGCATATTTCGGTTTCGGTGTGAAAGCGTTTGATCCACCTGTTTGCTCAACCTAATGCTTTTTATGGCTGCGTGGAGACCGAAAAGTACGCAGAGGCAATAAAAGGATTTTCTGCCCTCGATTTAACAATTCATAGCCCAGTGAAGCACGAATTAATTCGCTAATTAATGGATGGGGATTTCGGTCAATTTTTTTTCATTTATGACGAATTGATGATGTTCGGATGTCAGCTATGTCACAAGATTGTGTGCTGTGACTCCTGGCAGTCATTTAGTGACAAATTCCAGGTCCGCTGAGGGTTAGATGGTTGAAATTTCGCATAACTGGCAACGATAAGAGGATATTCCATGATCATACCAATGGTGACATTACCCTGGTGGAATTACGCAGCAATATAGTCGTTTGCAGGCTGTGGTAATCCCTATGGCGCTGCCACCTGTAATAGGGGAATGTATTCATGCCCCCTCCTCATCTCTTCTGTCAGCTTTCGTCAGCATTTGGCTGACCCCACTTAATCTAATATGATGGTGTAATACTTGAACGTCCCCAATGGGTGGGGGGGGCAGTAAACCACTATACATGTAGCTTGATATTCAATAAGTTTTGCATTGGTTTTCATTACTGATGGATTTTCACCAAGTAAGCTTTATCGTGTTCCGGACTGTAAACCTGCCTAAAATGTACTGTCTAAAGTAATATCCTCTCTAAGCTAATGTCAGATACCATACTTCCATGCTTAATTTTATAAACCTCCATAATCTGATATTCACTAAGTTTTGCATTGGTTTTTATTACTGATGGAATTTCACCAAGTAAGCTTTATCGTGTTCCGGACTGCAGTAAACCTGTCTAAAGTAATATCCCCTCTAAACTAATATCAGGTACCGGATCTGATGCGGGATCGATCATTTATCTTATTAGCCTCCATATTCCATATCCTCTCTAAACTAACGTCAGGCGCCGGTTTAGAGAGTATGTTACTTTAGACCGTTGGTCCCATATATAATAAACCTCCATAACTTGATATTGAATAATTTTTGCCTTGCTTTTAATGGATCCTGCAAGTGTTGCAAAAAAAAAAAAAAGTAATATACATTCTAAACTGTCAGGCGCCGTTATAGAGAGGATATTACTTTAGACAGTTGGTCTCATATGTAATAATTCAAAATATTCAATCATTTTTTGTTTCGGTCCCGCAACTTTCGCAAAAGTAGTACATTAGAACCTGACTAAAGTAATATCTTCACTATACTAGCGTCAGGGAAAAGCAGTTTCCGAGTTTCCAAACTAATCACCTATCTAAACTAATATTCTGCACTGTTCCTGGGGATATCAGTTTGGGTCTATTTTTGGACGAACCCAGCAGATGTTTGTTCAACTCCACATCCAAAGATGGCGACACGTGCCCCCCTTATTTGCATAATGGGCCGATGCCCATTGCTCCCAAATGGCCCCCGTGGCGCTCATTGCTTCAAATGGAGCTGCTATAGCGCATTTTAACGCCATGTAGACTCGAGTCAGTGATATGGAAGCGGTTTAGTAGTGTGTTTCTGCCAACGATTGTTCCAGTGGTTGCGAGTGTATTAGAACTGCGAAGGTGGCGCCCCCTATGGTGGGGGGTGGATGTGTTTATTATTCTCAGCCTTCCTATCATTTGTCCTCTGCCTTTGTCTTTTTTGGTCATTAGTCTCGCTCTGGCGCTTCTCCTCCTAAGACGTTTTGTTGCAACAAAACGGTGGAGATTAGGGGACCCCCCGGGGGGGTGGGGGCGCCACTGGGAGAGACAATAATTTGGCGGGAAGGAAGGGGCCAGGGGGCGCTTCCGAAGCGATTTCATTATGGGATCCCCCACCCTTATCGCTTCCTCCACTTGTTAAGTTTTAACGCGAGGGACCCCCTTAATGCTTATATCGCTGCCAGCAAGAGGGGGACCCAGCACCCCCACCGCCCCCAACCCGCTTTATTTTACTCATGCTTGTCTTTAATTAACTCTGGAGGAGACTGCGATGAAAGTGGAATTTAAAAGGATTGGGGCTGCGAAGGGGTCGGAGAACGTTGCTTTATGACATGTTATTTTGGGTACGTGTTATGTACATGTATTCCCCATGTTATCATTGTAAGCATTGTAAGCATTGTATTGCACATTGCATTAAACCTGGGAAACCTTGAAAACTCTGGGAATTAAAATCTGTTAATTTCATTGGTGAATTTAGTTTATTATAGTGCGTTATAGTGCGTTTTTATGGATTTTGGTTAGTTATGACGTCTGCTATTTTTCTATGAAAAAAAATCGGCAATTTATTTTTTATAGTGGAACCTCCAAATTTGACCACCTCTCTAACTTGAACACATTTTAACTGATCGGACGATCACCACATTAACTCAATGAAAAGTGACCTCTGCATGTTGACCGCCTGCATCTCTGTATTCAATTCAACTCAGTACCCTGCAGTCAGCACAGATGTGCCATGTGGCAGGGGGGGTGTAATCCATCAACCCAATT
>JAQGAF010004472.1:0-14308 GCA_034687865.1 Kryphioiulus occultus
CAATTACAATCTCCAGGAAACCAATAAATCGAATTCGATCGAACCAAAATCGAACGAGCCGTTGCCATGGTTACGACCAGAAAAGAACGACACCTGGAAAGTGTAATTGAAATCGGAACGAAGTAAATCGAGAATAAAAAAAATATCAGCATAAATTGTTGATATTTCTGTCAATCATGCACTCGAGTAAGGTCTGCTGAATAACTGGTAAGATAATTTTTTATTGTTTTGCGTGTTTTTAAAAAACATAGTATAAAATAAAAGGTAACACGAGGATACCATGACGATAACATGAGGAATTTAACTCTGAATTTAACTCCTTCACCGGCTTGATGTGAGTAAGTCAGGCGTAAACATTATTACCTGCTTGAAGCAAGTAGCGACGGATTATTCCTTCCCAACTGGGAGCTCCAATATGCAGCCAATGGGATCGTTTGTGCAACCCTGTGCCTCTAATAACTAGGACATGGGGCACCAACGTTCTTACTTTCTCAATCTGAAGCCCTGGCCATGTCAATTTCTAGCAGTAATGGGCCTTTGCTAGCCAGTGTTTCGTGGTGCAAGTGGGTCCATTGCGCTCGATTTGTAATTTACAATTTCTAATCATGTTTCCAACAGCATGTTTAGAATGTAGTATTTCAATCTTTATTCATCTTTATGTTATAGGGCCTAGAACAAGTGGCTGTCAGTATTCACAACATGCAGGTACATGTAAATTATAGTTTGACAACACGATGAGTGCACAATAGGTACAGGACGTTTTAGGACTTATTTTTTAGTACTTTATTTAGGACTTGTTTGCTACCCCGCTACATCTATTGTAATTTAAAAGATGTGAAGGCACTGTTTATTTTAAAAAAAAATTCGCCTATGGTGTTCCATTAATCATTAGTACTTGTATTACTAATAATTTTTTATAGAAATTTGTCACAATTAATCCATCATTTGTGCAGATGTTTATCACAATCCATCATTTGCTGATGTTTGTCACAATCTATCATTTATTTGTTTATCACATTCCATCATTTATAATGATGTTTCTCACAATGCATGCAATTTATTTAATTTAACTGAAGACAAGTAAGTTTTAAAATGTGGGAGGTTATTTCTGGTAGGCCTACTAGGGTTCCAAAAAAGTAACATTTTCAGCACAGGGTTCCGTAAGTCTCAAATGGTTGAAAACATTGGTGTGGAGGCTTACCTGTGCCTGGTAGTTGTGGAGTGACATTTATAACTTCGGATGGCATCTTGAAAATTGTGCGCATGCAAACAAAAACTAAATTAAACGGAATTACGAGGAAATTAAGTATCCATAACGAGCTTGTCAAACAAATCAACAGAAGTTGGTAAAGGAAGAGCACGCGAGGATTGTTTGTCGAGAAGTAGGATGATATTATGTAGTTCAGAGTCAAACTTCAACGCAAAGCTTGTTGGTATCAGTTAGGTAAATACCTCAACTACTCTCAGGATGGATGTCAAAACAGTCAAAAACAATCAGCCCAATGGTCCTGGTATGGATTGCGCACATTTCGGTTTAATGGTTTCGGTACGGCAGCGTCTTGATTTAAGATGCGGCAACCTGCAGAAAACAGCAATGCGGTGAGAGAAATCGCGTCCTCCAATGTCAACAGACACAAGAGGCTAGTGGTTGACCACAGTATAATCCAACACACGGACACCAACATGCCTTAATAACTAGGTGATTTTAATGGACAAAACCGCGCGATAGAGTGGACATGACTCGTGTCGAACGGAAACTTCAAATATCGATTAAACCTTTCGAGAACAGAAAACTTAACAGCAATTTTCGAGGAAGTGCTGCAGATAATAGGTGGCACTGCCCGTAGACTTCTCAAATGTTCTTAGACAACTTCTTAACAGCTGTGCTAAACGCACCATAGATGGTGCTGTTTTATTGCGATACAAAAGGCGCCAGGCAGAAGTGTCGCCACCTATTATCTGGCATATCAAACATCTCAAAAAGGAAGTGGGGTATAGGGATGAAAACATGATTATACACGCTTGATGATGCAACATTTAAAAAACTCAACTTAGAACTACATCAGGGTGGCAAACAAATTCAAAGTTTTGAAATTTAGAACTTTCTTGGAGAAAAATTTAGGATATTTTAGACAAATTTAGTTTTTTTTTTAGATAAATTAGGGCTATTTTAAGATTTTTTCAAACAAATGTTTAGAATGCAGTATTTGAATCTTTATGTTATAGGGCCTGCAATATTAAAAGAACTAGTGGCTGTCAGCATTGAACTTAGTATGGGTAGTTTTTTTAGGACGTATTTTTTTAGTATTTTTAGGACTTGTTTGCCACCCTGCTACATACACATGTATACATGTGAGGCCCATATGTTTGATCAGTTCTTTTATATCTCAAAAGTGTACCAAATGGAAACAATTACTTGTAATGTCTTCAAAAACTCGATACGTTTCCTCTGTTATTCTAACTATTACTAGTCCTAGAATTAAATTTTGCACCATTGAGCGGGAATTTCATAAAGTGGGCCCTCGACCCCTACCATGCACCCACGGTAACCCTCTGGCAGTGCCTTTACCTAAATATGGTTACCAACCTGGGTTCTGCCAGCCGTTCGACGGTACTTTTCCTTTCCCTGAATCAAAAAACAAAGTTCGGTCAAATGGCTGAAAAGCAATCCTCCTAACGTGTTACATTTTGGCGAGTGAACATGGTGAATACGTGCTTCGATCGGGGTCGTGTGCCAAGCGTATAAATTAATGAGTCGTTAACATATTTAGTATGTACAAACTAGGAAAAATAGAATATCAAATATAAATATCTGAGTTTGTAGCGATCTGAGCCCATAGTAAGATCCTTGTGACCAGCAAACAACATTTTCAACGAATATAAATTTACTAAATTCCTAAGTTGTCCGGAAAACGCCATTTCCCAGAAAGGAACTTAATACTCCAATTGCCAAAAACAATGCCAAATTGGAGGAAATGTTTTCGATAAATTTCTTATTTCGTACTAAAGCTTACTAGACATCGAACGCCTGAAACATGTTGCCACCTTTGCTGTCATCAGTTTAAGCATCTTCATGTACAGGTATAGTATTTTTTTTCAGAAATATTAAAATAGGCCATTTGGAATTCTCATAATCACATTTCAAGACCTCTCGGGTTTCGTAAAATATTGCAAACATATCCAAACCAAGAAAACCAAGAAAAAGCAATGCAAAATTGGAAGAAATGTTTTCGATAAATTTCTTACACGATCTTTCATAATTTCTTTCATAATTTCTAGACATCGAACTCCTAAATACAATTCAATATAAAATAATGTTGCCACCTCAATCTTTTTACTTTTTGCTGTCATCAGTTTAAACATGTACATGTACTGTGTACATGTAATACACATGTACAGGTATACCGGTAGTAGGCCTATTCTTTTTTCAGAAATATTAAACTTAGGTCAATATTGCAAAAATATTAAAATTATCTGATTTCAAATTGTTACAACCATATTTCGAGACCTCTTAGGTCCTTAGCGTACATGTGGCTCACGGTTCAGAGTGGAGTATGCCTAAGACTAGAGTACCAACGTCAAATAGTACAAAAATATTAAAATTATTAGAAATTCTTACAACCACATTTGAAGGCCTCTTAGGTCCTTAGAATAAACATGGTTCGAGGTTCCGAACGAGTCTGTGGTTCAAGGGCACTACCGTAAGCGGGCTCAGAAACGCTACGAGTCAATAGATTTGGAAGGGAAGTCTCTCTTCGAGGTAGAAAAAACAAGTCATGAAAAACACTGTCATCCTTGGCCAGACTATTTACATTACCGGTAAATTCCGCTGTCTCTCGGGGCTCCGGGTACGGCAATTGAGGACCAAAGCCAGCACTTCAGTAAGCGGCACACTGATGGCCCCAGCTCGACCTAAGGTCGATTTTCCCAAATTTCCAAATTAAACCGCACCTTCTTAACCAGAACGCTGCATTTGCTCCCAATGTGCCTTCCCGTCCGTTCCAGTTTTCATAAGCTTTTCATTGGATTGCGGCTCGCCGAGCTCTGGGGCAGGGGTTTTAGTTTGGTCACGGGACCATTCCTACTGTAAGGCGGTGCCGACGGTAAACCAATGGTGAAGGTCACCTGAAAGCGCTTGTTCTTGTCCAAGGTGTCGGTGGGCAACGTGAATGCCTTCTTCTCCTTCCCCTGCTTGATCTCCAGCATCACCGCTTCTTTGGGATCCAGGTCCTTGACGTTGAACGAATGACCGTCTTTGCCGGCGGGGAAGATGTGTGGAAGAAAGGTGTCCCGCTGCTGTTTTGGGCGAACTGTAAACCATGAGAAACACCATCAGAGAGTCAAATACATGTTCTTCTGTCTTTCATGTGGCTTCATTTGCTGCAGTGGCGCCAACCTTAAGAACATATTGGGAATCCAGTATCACAAATGGGTCAATTTGAATATACATTATGCCATAGGCGAACTTTTTAAATACCGCCATCGAATTATAGTTTTTTTCAATCTTGGCATTTGCTGGCAAATTTTTGCACCATTTTTTTTGGAAAACTAGATCACAAATTGTACATTTCAATAAAAAAACTTGCCTGGAATCTTATTTGTTAAAAGAACGCCATAGGCAACATTTTTTGAAAAACCTTACCAGAAATCCAAGAATCTGATATTTTCACATTATTCACCTAATTCACATCAGTTTTTTTCACATTTTTCACCCAAGATTTTTGACAAAATAGCTATTTAAAGAGCTATAAAAGTGCGACCCACCTGTAATAATGACAACGCCATAGGCGAATTTTTTTTTACTTGAACCAAAAATTGATTTCAAGTGTATTTTCATGGAAATGATTTTTAAGACATAATGCATTATTTTTAAGATTCATATAAATATTAGTCTTCAAAAGAGTGCGCAGGCAATTTAAAAAAAAAAAACATAAAATAATCAAATTTTAGCACTTTTTTAAAATTAAGGACCTGAATGGAGGGGAATGCCTCAGTTTTAAGCTGGATTTCACCTTTTTCGCACAAGGGTGTAGATTTTCACAAAACCAAATAAAAAATGGCGGATTTTAGTCCATATTTGTCACCAAATCACATCGTACATAGCTAAAATCCACCATTTTTGGTATGGTTCTGCAAATAATTTCGTTTATGACTCTTCTAGTCGTCTTGGAGCTCTTAAATCTTTTTTTAAAAACATATTTAAATCATTAATGTTTTTAAAATATTCTTTGAAAAATGCATAACTAAAGCAAAATTACATGAAGTGGACTTACAGAAGAGAGGCAAGCTATACTTTCTTGTTGATGATGAGGAAGGCCCCTAGGAGTTGGCGCCAGTGATTTGCGGCTATTGCACATCAATTCTAAAAACACGAGGCCCATGGCCATTTCACCACTTACTGAATGCGGCACATGGTATGCCGGTGTAGGCGTGTGCCGCATGGTGGCACTGGTATGTCCTATGGGTGCACTTGGCAGGGTCATCCTCATTGCCGTTGGAGTCGACTGCGGGCTTGTTCGGATTCCCGTTTGCTGTTCCGCTCTTCACCGCCCATTAAAAAGAACAGATTTTCTGAGACCCGTAAGAATGAAGACTGGTTTTAAATTCAAGTATAACTGACTGGCCTGCTTACGATTGTTTTCTGCTTGGCACTTCCCGTGTTGGACAACAATCTCAGTTGGTCTGTCACAAAAATCAAACAAATTGAGTCAGCCTGAGCTGAGGGATTCAGCAGACAGTGCATGCTGTCAGCCCATTTGGTCTAACAAGTGGACTGGTTTGGACCTACCGTATAAATAGTTATCAAATGCCCGATACGTATAAGGGCCTTGAAACCGTTGGTCGTTCACGGTTAGGCCCTCTTTGGTGTAGCTTTCTGCTAGCCGCTTCACGGTGCCTTGCTCATTGGATTTCCCGCTGCGGATCTGGAGCCTCTTCAGTTCCAAGAGGATCTGGAAGATCCGCCGTTCACGTTGGTACCTGCAATCACGGTTCAATCTAATTATTTACGATGAACTTATTGAACTATAAAGATACATGTACAACCAAGCGGCCCTCTGCGATGGCCCCAAAGATGAATTTAATCTGTCGGATGTCGCTGCCAATATTTTAGCTAACAGTTCAACTATGTGGCTTGTGTAACAAGTTTTGGATCACCTACGATACATCAACGTTAATTGCGGTAAATGCCATACACCTAATATTTCTATTTCAACTCTACTCGCCAAGTTTACAAGAACCAAACTTGTAATAACTGTCTGAATGTATCCATTTGATTTCTTTTATTTAGTATGTAGAACCCAACCTAAACTAACCTAAACTAATTTAACAATGTAATATCTGATTTAGCGGCCCGGAACTCCCATGTGGCCACTTCCAGCCTGTGAGTCGTTAGGAGAAGCCAACTTTCTTATGGTGTCCATGCTGGATCAGGGCATATAACATTAGTATACCTCGAAATTATTTGTATTGACCATTCAATCTGTTTGCTCGTTGTAAAACCTCTCCAATGGTCGTTGTCAGTACTCAGTGAACGGATTTACCAGTCGACTTATACACACATAAAACGTTCCAGATATATTACAGCATATGCCATGGTCCAAATATGCACGTACAAGGTTCCCATCCAAAATCTCAAATCGATTTCCCTGACTTTTTACATGAAATTTCACACAACATTTGACCATGGATCTGGAAGATACATACTGAAACAATAGGTTTATTTTTGACCCCTAAACTGTACTTTATCATGCATCACCATTTTTATCATAAGAAAAAATGACACCTGCAATAGCTGTCTGAATTTATCCTTTTATTACTTTCATTTTTAGTGTAACCTAAACTAACCTCAAACTAATATGTCTGATTTAGCTGCCCCTAACCGCCAGGCAATCAATGCCAGTCTGCAAGCAGTGAGGAGAAGCCCGCCGTCTTGCAGTGCCTATGCAAGAGCAGGTTGCATTCCGTAGTACACATCAATTTTATCATTGGCATATCATGGTTCAAATTAGAATATCGCCATGGTAACTGCAATAGGTCGGAAGTGAGCATTTTCCATTTTTTAATCTATTGTGACCATTCTAGTGCACTGCACTGAATGCTATAGGTCGTGTAATTCAGGATAGGACATATTCTCAGTGCTACGACCTACTGCATTCAGCACACCTCACTAGATTGGCCATAATGATGTAATAAACACACAAGCGATTTTGTTTGCATACGACCTATTTCAGTTACACGGTCCGTACCCAAATCCATGTAATTTCCCTGACATAAAAATAAATTTTGCAAGTTTCAAAAATTTTGAAAATCATTACCTACTAAGACATAGTTGCAGCAGTACAAATGTCTGGACAATTCCATTTTAGTATGCTCAATTTAAACGTTGTTTCTTCTTTTGCAGGTCCATTAACTTGTGCAATTGCAGCTTCGTCTAACAGGCAACTCATAAATTCCCCAACCCTCAAATGTAGCTCAGGCCAGTATTTCTATAATTAGCAAAAACGCCAATTTTCCCTGACATTCCCTGACTTTTCAGGTGGGTACTGGGTACGAACCCTGAGTTACCATGGCGATTTGCAATTAACAGGCAACTAAACTCAGCCGATTATACCAAGTTTTTGACCACGCAAACTGCCTCTCACCTTTTCATGTTATTCTGTATCGTGGTTTCGATCTCCGGCTTAGCCTTGGCAGTCAGCCCTTTGCTCTCCGCCACATCCCCGACAACCTTGCCTTCAAAGCTGTTCCTGTATTTCTGCC
Organism: Kryphioiulus occultus; assembly: GCA_034687865.1. NCBI lineage: Eukaryota > Metazoa > Arthropoda > Diplopoda > Julida > Julidae > Kryphioiulus > Kryphioiulus occultus. The sequence continues at coordinate 7,762 of JAQGAF010004472.1, forward strand.
TCTCGTACGTGTTGTCCGAGGCACCCCTCCGCCCCGGCACCCGTGCCGTCCGGTGTCGCCTCCTCCTGGTTAGCGTGTCGTTGTCGGAAGACGGCAGCGGATCGGATCCCCCTCTGAGGCTGGGGTTATCCGAGTCAAAGTCCGAATAGTCGCCTCGGTCGGAGAGGGCATGCGTGTCACTGATTCCAGAGTCCTTCTGGGTGGCCAGCGTCTCGCCGCTAACTGGGCTAGCACTTTCCGAGGGCTGAGCGGGCTTTTGCCGCGGCCTTTCTTGCTGCCGGTGCCTGAACTGCTCCTTTGCCGTGGTCTGGCCGTGGTGCAAAAGCCCGAACCCATGGGCGTGATGCCCCAGCAGGGTCTGGCTCCCTTGATCCTTCAGGCTCTCCTTAAACAAGTCCACTTGGCTGGCCTTGTTGTCATGGGGACTGCCCAAGATGGCCGTGGCGTCGCTCCTGTCGAGGTAGTTGGAAATGTTCTCCGACAACGTGAGACTGTCGTGGTCTGGGGAGGATCCATTGGTGTGTAGTCCCAGTTGACTGTCACTGGAACCCCTGAGGAGCAAGCAAGAAATTATGTTTATCTTTTTTCTAGTATCATCTTGGCCTTACGGCTTAAAGACTCATAGGATTTAACATGGTGACCATTAATTTCTGCCAAGGAAATTCCTTGAGTTTTCCAGGTTTTCCATGATTAAATGTGCGCTATGATTCTGTTAAAATCAATGGTTAGCAATAATGACAATGATATGCCATAGGAAAATTATTTGAAAAACTAGATCTCAAATACATGTAGTAGATTTTTAGCCAAATTCGCCAAACCTTTATGAACATTTCTTTGAAGAACTACCGGATATAATGGGTTTATAGGGGGATATAATGGGTCACACCAATAATGCAGTTTTAGACCATTATGAACATTTCAGCACGTTATTGACAAATTAGCTCCACAGACGAAAATTGAATAAAAACTACAAGAAATGATGGATTTGAATGATAATATCTCGAAAACGTTTTCAAAAAAATGTTAATATAGAGTTCATACCAAAATTTGCAACTCAATTTCCCTGACTTATCAAATGTAAATAAAATTAACTATTTTCCATACTTTGCCCTAATATTTTCAAATTTTTTCACATGCATATATCTGCTTTGTTTCACAATTTTCACCTAATATTTAAAAAAAATCGCATTTTCATTTGCCGCAACCCCGCGTATATTTTAGAACTGAGAACGCCGTAGGCAAATTTTTTACAAAAACTAGAACACAAAAAAATTCTAAAAAAATCATATAAGTGTTAATATTAACATGAGAGCAATGCCTACAAATTAACATTTAAGTGAACGCTGTAGGCGACATTTGGAAAACAAAAATGTAGTCCTAATGCAATTTAGAAGACATTCTTAGACATCAAGAGAATACTGTAGGCCCTTTTTTGTTTTACAAAAACTAGACCATAAATAACAGATTTAATTTCAGCAAGGCGAATTTTTTCGAAAAATCAAATCTTAAATGATGAATTTTAGACATATCTGCTGTATTTTTCTTTGCCACGGCAATTTGCAGTAAAATATAGGAAAATTGACAAACTGTTTCCTTGACCAACCCAACAAATTGTCCCTCATTTTAAACATATTTCTACGATGAATTTTAGCTCGTTTCTCAATAAGGGAACGCCGTAGGCGAAATTTTCGAAAAAACCTACAGGAAATAACGAATTGTAGGTGGAAATTTATAGGGTGTTTTTCACATAAATGAATTGAAAATTAAAAATTTCCAGTCACAAAATTGAAATTCACAATTTTTTTAATGTTTTCCCTGACTCCCACCTGACTTTCCCTAACTTTTTGGGCAAAATGTCCACATTTCCCTGACTTTCCCAGACCACATTTCATTTCCCTGACTTCCCCTCAAAACTATAGTAAATATAGGAATCACTTGACTGCCTAAAAACTTAATTACATATGCTGAATTTTAGGGGAATGGTAGAAATGATCATCACGCCAATCATTTTTTCAGGATTTCCAGGTTGAATATAAAATTCCCTGAGGTTACCAGGTTTCGCCATGATTTATGATTGGGTTAATCGAATGCCAGCCTACCTGTTCCGTTCGGAAAGCTTGGTGGCTGGAACAGCACCACTTAGCTGCAAGTACTTAGCACAGCTTCCACGGCCCTTGCTCAGCGCAACATCCAACGGCGTCATCAGCTGACCCTTAGTTTATGAAAAACACAGATTTATCTCACTTTCAGAGGAATCATTAGAGTACCAGGCTACTAAGTACCTTGCTGTTTCTCATAACCGGGTTGATTTGGGCCTGGTTGTCCAGCAGGACCTTCACCATTTCCACGTTGCTGTTCAGTGCCGCTATGTGCAAAGGTGTCCTTCCATCGTTGTTTGCCGCATTAACCGCTTCTGGCCTCTGCTCCAGCAGCCACAGCACCAAGTCTGGAATGGAGGGAGAACACAATGAACACCCAAAGCTGAAACTGCCAAGTTGTTACCTCGGGCTAAACCCTGACCTTTTCGTCCTGAATGTACTGCTTCGTGCAACGGGTAATCGCCCCGGATGTTCTTCATCCATAGGTTCGCCCCATGCTTGGAGAGGATCTTCAGGGTTTCCAGCTGCCCCTTAGCAGCGCCACAATGGGCAGGCCTGGATTATGGATTTGAAAAGAAGGCTCGAGTTACACATTAATTTCCAAATGTGTTACAAATGAATAACAATAAAGCAGATTGAGAATAATTTGCAGTTTATCGAAAAATACAAAAGTGGGCAAATCCAGATTTTTATGTACAAATGTACATAAAAATCTGCATCTCGAAATAAATTAATCTGTTGTTGTTGCAGCAGATGCAGATTTTTATGTACATTTGTACATAAAAATCTGCATCTTCTCGAAATAAATTAATCTGTTGTTGTTTGGATTTGCCCACTTTTGTATTTTTCGATAATCTGCAAATTATTCTCAATCTGCTTTATTGTTATTCATTTGTAACACACATGGGTTTTAAATGGTATTAGTTGTCTATGGAAAAAAATGGTCTCAGATTTTTTGAAAAAAAATTGCTTCACAAATTCATAAATGCTACTTTTTTTAACGGTTTTTCTCAGCAACAACTGCCACACATGTTGTAGTTTTTCCACCGAATGATTTACCTTCGTAACTTGTCAAAAAAAATGGCACTACCTAAATTGCATTTCGAGTTCTGATAAATTGTTTTAGATCTACAGATAAAAACTTTCCCTCACAATATATTTATCTCCAAATAACTACTGCTAAACTTTTTCCAAATATTATTTCGCCTTTAAAATATTGTTTTTTAAATAGAATTTGTTGAATTTATTCTTTCATATTATAATTCTGATACATTTTATACCCCATTCAAATAATATTCGTTTTACATTTGATGAAATATGTAGATATTTTTAAGTAAAACAAAGTGTTACTTGGAAGGCTTTAAAAGCGTTTATTTCTAGGAAAATACAACATTTTTTTATAAAGTACTTCTCCATTCAACGCTTTTTATTTGAGAAGTAAAATGTGTTTCAGTTATAGTGATTGTTCTGCATATTCAATTCAACTCAGTACCCTACTATCAGTAAGCGAATACCGTATTTAATAACATTTCTGGTTTGTTTTTCTTCTCCATTTAAATTCTTTTTTCATTCAAATTATATTCGTATTCCACTAAGTTTATACCACTTTATGAAATATTTAGCAATGATCTGAAATGATTTTGTAATGTTTTCCTTTTCTTTGTGCCTGACCTAACGCATCATAACCTAAAGTAACCTGAAAATTCAATTTCTTTATTTTGCCAGCCCTAACCGCAGGCAATCCCTGCCAGCTTAGGAGCTATTAGGAGAAGCCCACTTTCTCAGTGTCTATGCTGGAGCAGGGAATATACCGAAGTATAGCCATTATTTTAAAAAATAAAACGTACGTTCGTCCTTTTCGGTCCTGACGATTGACCTCAGATCCGAATTTCAGGAGCACTTCAGTGTAGTCTGCATGTCCGAGCGTCACAGCGTAGAACAGCGACGTGCAGCCGTTGTGGTCCACGGCGTCTAGTTCGGCTCCGCATAGAGTATAGAGCGTCTCCAAGCACTCGTTGTGCCCTCTGCTGGCCGCACAGTGTAGGGCTGTGAAATATTCATCATGTGTTTATATCAGAATAAAATTTCATAAATTTAAAATTATGGAAAAAATTTGTTCAAGTCTCCCACCTGTTAGTCCGTCCTTGTCCCGTCCATACACATTAGCTCCAGCATTGACCAAGGCCAAAATGGCGTCGCTACTTCCTGTAACCACATCAATAAAAATTGCCATTAAGTTCATCATTTACTGCTCAACAAGCTTCGATCCAAACACTTTCAACTTTACTTGTCTAATAAGATGCAAGGATTGCACTAGTCCTAACTGTCGCAGTTCATTTTTTATGATTTTTATCGTGGTTTTTTGTGCCTAAACTAACCTAGAAATGTATTTTCTAATTTATCTGCCCCTCAGCACCAGGCAATCACCGCCAGCCAGGATCTGTTAGGAGAAGCCCACTTTCTCATAGCGTCTATGAGACAGCAGTGCATATTCCAAAGTACAGCCTTATTTTTATGTGTGTAACCAAACCTGTAATTTCTTATTTCCCTTCCCCTAATCGCCAGCCTACAAGCTGTTAGGAAAGGCCCACCTCTTCACAGCCTCTATGCTAGAGCAAGGACTATAAAAGGACTTTTAAAAGGTTAAAATAAGATATTTAAACCATTGTAAAATTATTTTTAACTAAACCACATTTGCCATTTATAAATTACTTCATAACTGTTCTTGCTTTATGACGGATATTGCAAGATGGAATCGAAATCTTGATGGATTACACCCCCTACCACACAGTATTCAGTTACTGATAGTAGGGTACTGAGTTGAATTGAATTGAATTGAATCTACATTCAGTTCAATGGAGAATTCGATTCCCTGGTATCAAAAAATCGAATTCAAATTCCACTGAAAGGAATGGAGACTGCTTAAGATCGCTTTTATAACTTACAGTTGTATAACATTCCGTACATATTACCATCTAACCAGTATACGAATACGGGAAATTTCGTTTGTTTTGTCAGGGTAAAGTGAATTCTTCATTGCAGTGAATGAGATTTCATATCGATGTTGAAATATGCGTTATAAATCAATTTTCGATTTCCAGCTACAGTTGTAAGGTAACTTGTAAATAGCATGTAATACTCTCAAATGTGTTGTAGTTAAAATAATTTTACAAAGGTTTAAGGATTGTATTTTAACCTTTTAAAAGTTCCCGTTTCTTTGGCCCACCCTGTACATGTATTTTTGTTTGTTTGTTGTTTTTCTCAATTTTGTGTGTTTAGCCTAACCTAACAATCTAATTCCGAATTTCCCTGCCCCTAACCGCCAGGCAATCACAGCTAGCCTACGAGCTGTTAGGAGATGCCCCCTTCGTCACAGAGTCCATGCTGACGCAGGGGCCATAACGTTTATTGCTGCACACCCCAGGGCTAAACAATCTTGCTATTTAGACTTTCAACCTCAAAATTACACTTTCCGTAAGTTATTCGTAAAGTGATTTGGGTTAGAAGGCTTTCTTGATGTTGAATTTTTTGTTTTAGGTTTTCAAACCTACTAAAAATCAAAGATCAATGAAGAATGCTACTACAGTAGCTGGAATATGGTGTCAAGGTCGTCAGGTATCTAGGGCCCCACCCAACTTAATTGCCATGATTAATCCACCTCTGATCTGGATCCCAATCAACCTCCAAAACAAATCCAATGTTCTGGGCGGGTGCTGTTGCACGAAGATTTACTGTGCTTTCAGCTGGGAATCGCGTGCGAACCGATCCAAATCTGATCGAGACACGAAATGTCAAAAGGAAAAATCTGATAATAATGGGCAATAAACGAAGGGTTGATTCCTATGGATCCAACACTATTTCACCTCAGCTTACACAGGCAGTCTCTTTCCTGTTCATAGGTGGCAGCACAACAGGCGTTATGTTCAGATGAGGGCCACTGAAGACAACTTTTCAATCGTGTTGTTGTTAGCATTTAAGTTGTAGCACATACCAAATCCTCGATTCAGGTCAGAATGTAACAGGGTTAATTCCAGTATTAAGATTTACAACCCTACCTGACTTTATAGTTTTCCAAACAAATTTCCCTGCATGAGCACCCTGATCACCAAAAAGGCAAAAATATCACACATGCCAACGTAGTTAAGCTACACTTTTTACTTATTACATATAAATAGGAAGAATGACAAACATTCTCATAAGGAAACAGAAGATTTATATTATTTTTCAATTGACTAAATCTATGCTGATTTCTTCCATAAATGAGTTTTAACGGGCAGTTCCCCTCCCACCCCTGCCATGTTAATAAATTGAAAAATTGTATACATAACATCTCTGCGAATAATGAATAAATCGTCGTGATAATAATTTTGTTTGATAGTCTGGTTACTTCTGGAGGCGACAATTCAACTTTAATGAATAAATGCCCTTTGATTAATTAATAAAAAAGA
>JAQGAF010004473.1:0-14303 GCA_034687865.1 Kryphioiulus occultus
TTATTCGCAGAGATGTTATGTATACAATTTTTTCAATTTTTTAACATGGCAGGGGTGGGAGGGGAACTGCCCGTTAAACATTTTACATTTCTTTGACAGTGCGAAGTCTCACCTTTCAAAGCCAAACTTGGACTATTTTAACACGATATCACGAAAACGTGACATGTTTTCTACTTGTAGATGAAGTAAATACGTCAAGTTGAAGTCCAACACCACGCAGGGTCCATTTTCATAAAACGTGTGTAATGAAGAATTGGGAATGAGGAGTGAAATGTGCATCTCAATTAACATAGAAGGTTAATGACGTACATGTAAATATAGCAATATGGGTATTATCCCACCTTCATCATACAAAGTTCCCATAATTAAAATTAAGATGCACATTTCACTCCTCGTTCTCAATTCTTAACTGCTCACGTTTTGTGAAATTGGACCCAGTCAACACCCATGTCCAACATGCTAAAAATTGCGGATCATATCCATTTGAATAAGATGTATTGTATAACCGCCAAATAAATTTACCACCATGCATAGAATTGAGCCTTTCACCATTGACTGCTTACAAATTTACAAATTGCCCAGATTATTTATAAAAAAAGTTGAAAAGAATAAATAGATAAAATAAATAGAAAATAAAGAGCGAACTGCACTCTCGTCTTTCAATTTGGATTTTCCCCCACCATTTTTTAAAATTATCATTCTATGCATGGTAGCTAACATTTTCCGCGGTCATAATATATTTTACAGCAAAAATAAGCTTAGCATTTTTGCATGGAGGGTATAGCTGTTGTCAGCACACCATAAAACAAGATTTTCGGTCGTTTCAAAGTTTTTACTATTGCAAACCCACTTGCATTATAATCAAGTCAAATGATAGGGATACTACAAGCACGTTATCAAACGGTATGCATGGGCTTCATCTTCACCAGTTTGAATACAAGTACGCCTAAAGTGTTAAGTTTCCAACGCAAGTACCGACCACGTGACCCATGCTTTCAACCCATCCATTGCAGTTCTAGAATGAACATCCAACCAGAATCGTCCATTTCCCTTCGCTGAAGAATTTCCATGGGATTTTACCGCGTTCCACTCTCGCAGTTCCTCTTCCCAATTCCAGAAGGGCCTTTGCCCCGCACCCTTCCGCCACGCGCATTAGGCACAACGATTTCTTAAGATGTTTATCGGTGCATTTCTAATTCCAACGCGTCCCCAGCGTCACTCGGTTCGATTGCAGGGCCTGGAACCCTCTTGGAAGCAAAAGCAGTGGGACGGAAAATGAGCAGAAACCCATTCGCTTCCATCACCTCATCGTCTCCCGTCAGCCCCCGCGCGCTAAGGCGTTCCAGAACGATAAACGCACGCCATTATGAATTCTAACGAGAACGGCGAAATTTCGGCTCATTTCCCTTGCATTGCGTTTATTCATTTCCTTGCCTCTTAGCTAAATGGCACGGCGACGTCACGCGTTTGCAGCACTCCAGAGTTGATTATCTGAGAACTCCATCGACATTCCAGGGATTCTTCCAGTGCACACTGGTGGCAAATCCAAATTACTGGGAAATCAACTTAAAGTCTTCGATACTTTTAACTACATGAACTGCTATTTCAGGCTCTTGAAAAATGCGATAACGTAAATAGTTCCCAAGACTTTCAAAATTAAATTCCTGACTTGAATTTGTCAGTGATCAATTAAGAAAATTTACTGTTGAGCTTAATAAACGCGAGCAAATATGACAGGGCTCCCCAAGAGATAGAATTTTCAACATCCCTGGCTTTCCCTGACATCACCAGGTTTTAAAACAAATTTCCTTGATTTCCCTAACGTCTGACATCTGCCAATGAAATACCCAGGACACAGCGAACTAAAATCTGCTTTAAGAACCAACTTAATGGCGATAACCGACACTCGGCAATGGAAAACGAGATTACAATGTTATTTAATTATCGCGTTTTTTGTTTGGTATATCCTCATTATTACGATAGGGAAGGTTCACTTTGTATTTGCTTAATGTGAAGTTGATAACGAAAGAAAACATTGTAATACCATTTGTTTCATAAAATATGTCATTTTCATCGTGAAAACGACCCTTTTTCCATACGAGATTCGTCGTCTGCTTAAAAAGGACACCCGCCATGTTCTGACGTATAAGTATTGACGTATGAATATGTATATACACCTGTATATACTCAAAATGTATCAAAATAAACTATAATTTTTATTTTTTTGAACCGTCCCTATTAGGAATATACCGGTAAATATGTATGAACAGAAGATATAGAACCCAAGAGTCAATAAAGGACCAAAAAATTATTAACTTATTCCACCGAATTGTTGCAATATCTTGACCTTTGAGTTAACCAATAACTAGCTGTGTAAGTGAATTACTGATTTGTTGAATTTCGTTGCAACTAAAACTATTTGCTGATTGTTTTAAAGTAAAGTCATTTTCCCTGAATTTTCGAGGTATTTCCTATTTCCCTCACAAGTATAGGTTGACACTTTTGTTTCCTACCATATTAAAATATCAGTATTTTAAGATTTCGTCCAGCCATGATTGTAGGAAACGACACAATTTACGTGGCATTTCTTTTGGCCAAAACTATAATTGAAAACTGAACTTACATCCACATATTGCAGAAATAGTAAAAACATAATATGTATTATTTATTATCTTAAAAAGGATTGACATTTATTTAACTACGTCTAAATCAATGTTGTCATGTATTGAGCAGAAGTGAATTATAGAGGAGTTTCCTGTTCATTTATACCAAAATTGATAATAGCCTTGTCCAACCCTGTTTTTCAAAAATGAAAAGTGGAAATTCCTGTTCAATGCAGGTTTTCGCATTCATACTACTGTACGTACATAATTGATGGATTAGTCCAATCCTCCTAGGTGAGTGGTTAATGTAATTCCGTGACAATGAGAAATTCACTGACTTTGCAGGCTTTTCCAGGTCGTTGGAATGTGAATGGTAACGTCAGCTCATGCGCAGACCACTAGGACTCTGCACGCAATAAAATTATAGCGAATTTGCGGAGTATTCAAAGAGTAATGCCCGTCATTAGTGTCACTTAACTATATGATGAAGACTCCCAAAATGTAATTACCTGTATTACGCCAAGTCGTTAAACGTAAACTACCGTCATTAAGCGAAGCTTGTACCACTTCAATGAAAAACTAAATCTTGCGTTTAAAACGCAAAAGAACACTTATTGTCATTATTACGTTTGCTGTATAACAACCGAAGGTAATTGCACGCGCACAAAATATTTCGGAAAAGGTGTTTTTGGAAAATGGGTCCCCCAGGAACTAAACAGTTTTTTGAAATAACGTAATTATAGAAGTCAAACATATCATTGTAAGGAATTTAAGCAATTCATCCCCTCCAGTCGCTAAGCACGTCTTTATATATATTCACATGCATGTACAAGCGTTTACACCTAAATCACTCTAAAACCATTAACTTAACATTGTTTCATCTTTGTCCAGGTCAACCTTTTCCAAATCATTTTTAACCGACATTCCGCCATTGCTCAAATTTGTTACAAAAGTTTATGGATAAATGAACATCCCTGTTCGCGTTTTTAAAAACTTAAGTGAACAAAATACATTCGATACCGCGTTGTGGAGGGTTGCGCGGCGTACCCACAATTTCGAAACGTACGTGTGTCTGGTAATTCGGACCTTGGCATTGTCCCAGAATGCATTTCGTTATAACAACTACTCGAATACGCATTATGAAAGTTTTAAACTGTATCAAAGCTTGACCACCCTTCCGACCAGTGTTAGCTAAATAGTAAATACATGTATACAGGGTGATCATGAAGTCCACAAAGTGTTAATTTGTTTTAAAAAAGTTAGTTACGGGGATCGATTTTCATTCATGTAATTGTTTCACAGGGAGTGCCAGTAGGTGGCGTTGTAGTCACTAGTATCGAAAATGGCGTCTATGGAGAGGAAACCTCAATGTCTTTTCTGGTACAGTTTATCATGATACAAAATCCCTGATGAGTGTTAAGCGCAATTCCAGCAGAAAACTGAATTCAAACAAGATTTCCACTCTTATAAAATCATTTAAAGGTTGTTAGCATTCCAAACTCCCTTCAAAAACTGCACTTAGCATAGTTACTTCTATGGGTCTTTCTGGTTTAAATTAAGTTGAGTCCATGTACAAAACTTGCATTTCCGGATGTACACTGCATCCGGGTCATTGAGAGTGGCACTGCATGCTCAGCTATATGTGGCGTTGCGCTGATGGCAGAGGGCTCCAAAAATAAACCTGGGCTTATTTGGTGCCGACACCCCAGGCCAGACCCACGCCAGGATTAATTGCAAGCGCACATTCCACGTGTGGCCGTGTCACCGCCAAATTAATCGTATTCAGTTCAAAACAGGAGCCCTGCATTAATTGTGCAGGGTGGACAAAATTTCAGGCAATTTCGCCAGCACGCAGTTGGAAAAGAATTTGCACCATGGCTAAAATCCATCCTATTTTTAGGTGAGAAGATAACAGTGCTTGTGCGGTTGTGCCTGATGACGATGAGTTTTGGCCACAAAAACTGTCTCGCTCCTGCTAGGCTAGACAACGACTAAATTGATAGTTATCGATCATAAGTTCTGCAAGTTCATGGCAAATCATATAAAAAATGGACTGCAAACTGATCCTAGACAAACTGATTGTCAACTGATCTCACAGCGTTTAATAAAGTCATTTTAGCTTATTTGACACATACTCGTAGAACGTAGGCTATCAGTATACAAGGATGTCATTTTTGAAAATCGATGCTTGAGAACTGATGTACATGTATATCCGCTCGGTACTACAGTTATGTACATGTATCTGCATAGTTTGATAAGTTTCACTTCATTGGTGAATTATAGGCGAAATTTAAACAAAGATTTTGTAGTTAAACACGTACTTCGCTCATTTACAAATTTGGAACATTTGAACTTGAAATGACATGTTTTGACATTTCGGAGACACGGTTGTTTGGAAAGCTTAAGCAATGAATTAGCAAATTTTATTATGTCATTTGACTAAAGCATTATCAAGTGAATCGGATGTTACTTTCCCAAATCAATGACGTTATATTGAGACAGCGTCTGCTATCTTTGTTCAATGTTTCAATTGTAAATATGAATAATTTTCGCCTTAGGGGATGTCCAAGTATTATCTCATCGTCTTAGGGTATCAGTCAAATGTTGACGAATGATGACGAAGTGATGACAAATGAATAATTACGTCGAATTCTTGGAAATCTTTAATTATAAATATATGCATTGTTTTTACTTGACGAATCGCACTAAAACGAATTTAACAGTTCAGACAGTCGATTTTAAATGATCTAAGGTATGTTTGCAAATAAGTTTCAGGCACATCGAAAGAACGATTGTTTTCAAAACCAGCAAATTTATATCCCTGCTTGATTCACTCCCAAGTTGTTTTATTGCAATATCTTAGAAACGTTCAATTGATATGCAATTTCTGCAGCCATCATGCAGAGGATGGGTCAAAGGTCACGCATTTCCCACAGATCCGGGTTGCCCAGGCCCGCCAGCGAGCACCTTGGCACAAATCATGAAGTGGCTGTTCAGGTTTTAGCAGCGCTTAATTAATACGGACAAAAAAACTGCTGCATAATGTAATTTCGCTATCAAAATCGGCCGGGCGTGACCGTGTTCGGCAATAAAGAAACCCCTGTATACGAGCGAAATTAATGAACGAAGTGTTGGCAATATAAGACTATTGGCGTTATTTGCAAGTGGCGGTAGAGCCATTGAATTTATTACCGAAAAAATATTTTATAGGACAAAATATGGATGGTTAATACCACCCGCCCCTGGCACTGCCCCAATTCAAATCTTCGAAGTTTGGCAAACATTTATGGGCCAACCCCACCTCATTAAGACACGCAATACGGAACCAAATTAGCATTACTTATACGAGTAAATTGATAACAACTAATCTGTCCTGGGCCAGTTTTTTTGCTTACTGGCCGCAGGATTATTAAGTCGTTGATCAAAAAAATCACTATCAACATTTATTTACAGCATATCTGCGGCCTGACAAGCTCGAAGGGAGATTACGAAGTCTAGGGGGGCCGAAAAATGAAAGTTTTTGCAAATCAACGAACCAGTTGGGACGGTTTTGCAACATTAAAAGCAGTCAAACACCTACGGGCAGACGAGGTCGAATGGAGTGATAGCTGGGGTCATGTACAAAACGGGCGCGGTCATCAGCATCTGGGAATTCACTGCGATATTAGCACAGGAATCGCATTAGAGCTGCTTTTCAAAGCAAAGGACACATTCTTCAACAAGCAGTCCACATGCTGCGTATCCAAGAAATCCGTTTCAAAAATCGATTTGTATTAATAATGCCTTCACTTTTGACAGACGGTGAAATATACTTGACTGAAAATGCCTTGACACATGCGAGCGTGTAATGCAATCGCGATTTATAGGTATCGCATTAATGTAAATATATCGTTAATCAGATACACTGAACATAAAACGTGAATCAGTTGGTGCATGGGGGTCATATTTTCTAAATAACGTCTTCCTCCAGAGAGCAAATGATGTGACTTGCCCACAAGCAAATCCTGCTTCTAATGTAGTTGTAAACGACGTCTCTATAAATCGTGCATTAGGTTCAGGAAAATGCTGAGAATAAAGTGTCATTGCTGGCTTATTCAAATATGCAATAAACTAATTTTTGACTCCGACCCCTACCCCCTTCTTTTCTTCAACAGAATTTGGACAAAATAATGCAAACACCTACTGCAGATACATGTATAGCGTTTTATTAATTTGGTGGTTTTACCATCAATGCAGCCTCAACTCTTCTTGGAACTGTCTGGTAGAATTCTGGTAGAAAAACTGACTATTCTAAATCAAGACATATAGCTATTGCGCCCTATCCCATTCCCTACCCTGATTGCCTAGCCTTACGTATCCACACCTTAATAATTACAATTAGGTTGGTTCATCAATTAGGTTAGGTTAGTTCAATTAGTTCATCAGTGCTGGGGGTAAACTGAAAAAGTACCATTTAATGTTGTCAAATTCTCCGATGGAGATTTCAGCCATTCATTTAGTAGGGCATCTTCGAGTTAATTGCTTCAGAGAATCACTGAAATGTAGAAATATAAGTTATTTAGTCCTATCTCACTCCAATATTCGAAATGATCAAATCTGGAGATTTCGTTGACCATGGAAGCTATTGAAGTTGCCTTTTCAGCTCTTCAAACATGAAACAAACTTGAACACCAAAAAATGATATTGCCAGGTTTGTTAATGTTTCCATTACTCCCTTTCTACCGTATTATTCTGCTGAAATGTCTTGTTGCAATGTGTGAATTACCTTCATAATAATAATAATAAAAATATTTTATTCCATTGATTGGAAAGGGGTGAATGGTGGTTCATGGTTGGTATTCAACTCTACAATTATCTGTATTCATCAAAAGGACACTAGTAAAGGGTGCTTACTGGATTTGGAATTGCAAATTCCATGGTGCCGTTAAAATTTTATGTCACGACTAAATATCAATTTTCAGGATCATTATTTACCACAGGTAAATGAATGAAGAATTCATAGCCAAATTTTTATTTTGTGAATCAATGAAAAGAAATTACATGACACTGTAAATTTCAGGAATTTTCCACGACCGTGATACAAATTACGTGACTTCCATGACCTGAATCCCATTTCATAACTTTTCAATGACTTCCACACTGGAAGACATCCTTAAGTAAGTGGTCGTTATAGAAAGGTTTCGCTGTTCACGTCAAGGAACCGTCGAACTTAAACACACATGGTCATCTGTCCATTTCTCCCATTTCTACCTCTGTCCACACGTGCATCTTATCAGGCATTCGCATTCGTCGTCACCATAGATGGCACCACATGCACGAACTGCATCTGCAGGACTACTAGGGCGCATTTGGTGTAACCGTAACTTAATCACGCTAAGTTGAAAAATTCAGTGCAACTTCTGTAGGGCTTCAGAATTTCAAAGCGTTAAATCATTTTTGTTCGTTAACTACCTCGCCCGATGGTATTAGACGATGGACGCCACAATAATCCCCAGGCCAACATCGCTCTGGGAATTCGTTGGCGGTCGGCCGCAAATATCCGTTGCGACGTTTGTCCATTGCGCTTCACGACGCAATAAGAAATGTCGTCCAATATTAAATAACAGGCATCCATCAAACCGCCAGAATCCCCAGGAGGACGGAGTGGAGTTCAGTAAACCAAAGGAATTTATCTGAAATTGGCACGCAATTAATTTCGGCCTTCCAGCGCAGCCTCAACAGGTTCTGCTGCACGCGAACTTCGGACTGTCTTGCAGCGACCAAAAAGTTGGCTTCAAAATTGGGCATGTTTGATGATGAACCTGCATGCCAACATTTCTCAAAGGTGTGGAGTTGTGCTTGTAGAAGTATGGAGTTATGCGTGCAAGTGTTTGTGTTTCACAAGAAAATATTTCTACACTTTATCTTCTTACTCCATACCTTACAAGTTACCAATACATTTAATCGAAGTGTCCAAGTTTTAGAGTAACTAATAAATGTACAAGTTTTAGAGTAACTTATAATAGTACAAGTTTTTGATATCATTGGTGGAACACAATATTGCAAGCCCATATCTTTCCAGTCCATACATTTGTAACTTGTGCACTAATACTTGTACACGTTTGTGGAATAGGGCCCCTCATGTCCAGTCATATCGTCATTGGAAGCTTTGGTGCACATGTTCAACAACTGGACATGTTCAACAACTGGAATGACGTTTCCAATCAGATGGCATCATCTTCACGTGCGACTTGTTTTGTAACGACAAAAAACGCATTTCTGTAGAAACGCGTTCTTAATGCCATTATCAGGTTTTTTTTTCGAAAACTATGTAAAAGTCGTTTCTTAAAACCGTGTACGCTCCAAAATACGCCAATTTAAGAATATGAAATGCTCCGAAGTGTTGCTTAATAGGCGATATTACCATCAGGGTTCCTCCAAACCTGGAAAACCAGGAATTGTCAGGGAAATTGGAAAGGTTCGGAATAGTCAGAAAAAAACTGATTTTGAAAATGTCAGGGAAAGGTTATTTTGAAAATGTCAAGGAAATGCAACATACCAGCATTACATTTACACAGATAGTTAAAGGTCAGCAAGTTAAGAGATGGCACACTCAGTTAGTCCGAATCTATAAAATGGGGAATTCCCCTTTTGACACCTTTATGGATTTGCCCATTTTACGTAGCATCATCATAGTACGTGTACTATTGGATGCAAATCCTACTATATACAATGCACTTGCAATATTCTTCAGTTATTCAATGTGCGAATATTAATATTAAATTGAGACATGGTTGCTAGAAACGGCATTTCAGTTTGAAAAACTAATCTAAATTTACTGTTGCCTTATGACATGTGTCGTTCTGTCTCTTGTTTATGATTCCTAAACAATAAATATGACATTCATTATATATTCGCATGTTCCGTGGTTGGTTGTCAGGGAACTTCGTTAAATTGTTAAGTCAGTGAAAAGTCAGGGAAGTTGAAAATCTGATCTCTGGAGGAACCCTGCATGCTTTTTAACGCGATTTCACGCTTTCACAGGTACTCTAAATGCGAATTATTTAATTTCCCTCAAACCGTCAAATTAGCTCCAGTAGTTTTCCATCGAATAAACTCGATTGCTTTCAATGCGAAACTGCCTGTCGGTAATTACCTACAGTTGCAGCATAAATCAATTTACCGAAAATTAGATTGAGAAGGAAATGTACATTGAAGGTTGCTTGTCGCGCAACAAATGAGACAGGCGCAAAGAAACTTGTAATTAAAATCAAATTGGATGTCAAAACTGCAGTAATCTTTTGACACGACGACACAACCCAATATTAAGTAAACCAGGTACTTGCCTATTTCAACTTTCTATACGGTGAATGTATTTTCAAAATCGGTACTGACATCGTGCAGGATGATTTCATAATGAATGGACAACATTCATCAGATGAAATACATCCATGTCAGAATATTATTTTGCGCGATTCAGTGAAAAAGTTCACTTGCATTGATTTTCTTCAAAACTTTTATAACTTGGCTGTTTTAGCCAATCCGCTCACGCGAGATTCACCTACGCATGCGCAGGAATCTCAAAACTGCAATTTGCTGCCATGAAAAAAAACTGACATTTCCCTGCTTTTCACATTTACTGAATTATGGATCACACAAAGACAGACATTAATTTAAGAGATTGGACCGGGATGTGCGCATGCGCGGTAGGAAGGGTTAAATCAAAATTTCGTTTTAAACGCAGCCTACCTCCTTAATTAGTTTCTGCCCTTCTGCGCAGCACACGTCAGCCATTTTGAATCACGGTAAAGCTTGTCACACTGCATCCTCGATGAAGAAGTTGCCAAAAAAGTTGCTGAAAACCATAAAGAAAAAAAAAACAATTAGTTTTCCATCATTAGCCTTCTTAATTAACTTTAACTGTAGCTGCAGCTGTAGCCTGCAGTTTACATGGTTCGAGCGAGTGTTATAAATGGTTTTTAATTAACAATTAATTAAGTGGGTTGTCTCGACGTACTGACAAATGAACACAAATTCGTCAATGACAAACTGGGAGCAATGGTAAAAACCACAACTATTTGTTATTTGAGAAGATTGGCCCACCAAGGAAGACTAGGGAGCTGTCACATTGGTTATCTTACGAAGTCCGACAACGGAATGATTACCATTATAGTAACGTAACATGGCAATGGCATGCGAAAGACATGCTTTGGCTCATTCAGCCCAAAAACCTTAATCTCGCTTTGTTACTGACAAGAAATTGACATGTTCTCATGAAAATACTTTTTGAACAAGTCAAAAGTTAGTGTTCAAAATTTAGGTGTATACCGTATACATGGTAAATGTGTTTGTTTCAAAAAGAATGCAGGAAAACAAATTCGTACACAACAATCTGGAAACAATTATGAGAATCGCAAATATTTGTTATTCAGGTGAAATGGACCTCCATGGATTGCATGAAACCTCACATACAACACACAATGCAAATATAG
The DNA here is from genome assembly GCA_034687865.1 of Kryphioiulus occultus. Taxonomy (NCBI): domain Eukaryota; kingdom Metazoa; phylum Arthropoda; class Diplopoda; order Julida; family Julidae; genus Kryphioiulus; species Kryphioiulus occultus. The sequence continues at coordinate 11,075 of JAQGAF010004473.1, forward strand.
AACATGTTTAATTAATAACTTTAGTTGCTAGCAACAAAGCCATTTTATTCAAACAATTTGTGCGTTGGTACTTTACTTTCAACTATATTGATTGACATTGAATATATTGGCCTCACAATAACAATTTACTCAGCGGATCATGCATTTCAGTATACAATTGTATATACATGGGAGTGTTGTAGTGTGGCAGTATCCCATGTGTTGTATGCTGAAAATTTCGTTATGCCCAAATTGCTGCAGTATATCTTAAAAAAGAAGAAACATGTTATTTGTAGCAAAAAGAACATTTTACCAACTGGTATTGAGACTGTCCGTTGAGACAGTGGTTTACTATATACAGTGTATATTAAAAGCTAAAGCACCGCGTTTATTCTGATGAATATGTAACACGTCTGATGCAAATTATTTGGGATGGTGGCAGACAGTCACTGCTATGCTTGCATACCAATATGCAAAGGCAAAATTGACACAGCAGAAGCCAAGGGGGAAACGCCAATCTCCCTACAATATAATTACGTTGGGACTTAATTAGGATGTACAGTATATGAGTATGCAGTATTAGCCAAGGGTCAATTCAATATTGAGAAAGCCTGCAGGGCGACAAACAAGAATATCCAAGTTAGTTGCAAACATGGCGAATAAACGAAGACTAATATCTCGCTTGAGTCAACATAGCATCTGCCATCATTGTCTGAAGATCAATTTAAGATGTAAAATTGTCAGTCCTTCCCTGTTTTCAATCTCAACTTGAAGGTGCAATATGGCTCCGTTCAACATCAGCCACACACTTATCGTTTTTGTCAGCTGTTACTAGTCCACTTAACAGGTCACCAGCGCAACCTTTTTCCGCAAATTGACGTGCGCTAACTGAAATGCTGAAATGTTAGAATCCATTTTCCATCACCGTAGTAACACGTAATTCGAGATGAAAATCTGCGTTCGTTTGATTAGTCCAGACACCCATAACAAGCTCACTTTATCAGAACAAATTCGTTTAAAAAATGTCACTGAGCATGGTTAAAAACAGCTCATTAGCGACATACCAAAACATGCTTTTTGAAAGAAATCCCCATGTTTGCCTTCACTTTCACAAACATAACTATCACAATCAACTATAGAACTGATCCTGTGTAACTGACAGTAAATGACAAGCAACTTTAAATTGACAAGTAGCCTTACGTTGTAAACACGGGGTACTTTAACATTCAGTTATGCAAGCGAGCGATACATATACAGTGTACATGTACTGTAAGTCTACAACTACATATAGTTGATATGAAATCTCGAAAATGGTTAGAGATAGCATTATAATTTATTGGTTACGAATGAATAGTGACAGGTGAAGACTCCAAAGTCATCTTCATACATTAGTTAATCGATAACTGTCTTAATCGTTTTGGAAAGAAAATTATTTTCGATTTGAAAGTTGTAGAGCAGGTTTAGATAGTCTAAAAAGGTTAACTTGTGGCTAGCAAATACTTGTGAATTTATTTCGAATTTCTGATATGACAAGTTTGATGCACTGCTGCACAGTATGGCAGTTTAATTCACCATTACAAATGAAGGGTACCATTTCTCAGATATCAGTACGCCATTCATACCAAATCATGTAATTTATGCATGTCACTATATATATATATATGCGAAAAACATATACAGAAACGTTGACTAATCACAAAATCAAATTTTTAGACCATCCTCGTCCTCCTTTTAAAAAATTGAAATTGAAGCTACTTGCCTAACATAAACAGTTAAGAATACAGTAATCGATTAACCCTGAAGCTGATATCATACAGTATATACTCGCGATATGAATTCCAGAATCCCCACATGTGACCGTTTTCTAGATATTTTCAAGTAGTTATAAACTTTTCCACACCGTGTATGATGTACAATAATATACAGTGTACCTCATATTTTTCTGACGTTTTCAAAACCACTTAAGCCACATACTCAATAATTCATGTATTTTTTTTAAATCTAAGTAAAATGGGATTCGCCTTGAGTAATATTTTTCATAATATAACACGTTACTAAGCCACGGATTAGCTAAATCAACGTCTAACCAACGATCTCGGAAACTGATTTACTCAGACCCGCAGTACAAGCCCTAAGCTTCGCAGTTCCTTTCTATGACCTAAATCCACGCTGATGCGATCATGGTTTTCAGCAAACTCAGTTTATCCGAAATCAAATTAAACACGAAGGCATGGTTGCATGGAACGCATAAACCATGCCCGATTTCGCATAGATTAAGCAGGACTAGAGTCAACGTTTCGTGGAAAACAATGCAATTAGGCCAGGGCTGAATGGATATGTGAAGCTATTTCGGTGGAAACGAAAAAAAGGTAAACCGATAAATGATTTTGTGAAGATGCGGCACCCGCGTGCTTTACCGTAAACGTCAAGTGTCGGAAGTAGGTCACTGTGTCAGCAATACCTTCGCTTGATTGACTTGATTGTCTGTGTTATTTTCAAACCGACTTCAGTTTTGTCAAAACATTGACATAACCTGGTCAAACACTGGGTAAAATTGAGGATTTTGGGACTTCAATTGCTGAAATGCATTCAAAATCCTACATTCCCAACAAAACATTTTCCATTTCATAACATTTTCTAAAAATCTGTAGACGATTGTATTTGTTACGAAAATAAATACAGGGTGTTGATAAAAACCTGCCTTCATTACAACAATTAAAAAAAATAAGTTAAAGGACCAGATTTTGGAAAAAAGGTAAAACTTTACTTCCTCTACCTGTTTTCTAAAACGTGCTCCTCGCAAATATAACATTTTTTTTTAAAATTAGTTTTGTGATGAGGGTAGGACTGTATGATCTTCCAGTATTTTCATTCAGAAGTCATACTTTACTCCAGAGCAAAATGACAGAATGCATTGCCCTTTCCAGTGTAAAATTACTTCGATTATGAAGATACTGTCGGTATATACAGCCATTTTTAATTGCTCTAAATGAAAAGATTAAATTTTTAAAACCTTCAACTAAAATCGTTACCTACACCATATCAGTTGGAATTATTTACGTTCAAATCTTTTGTTTTATTCAGTTGGAAGTTATTCAGTTACAAGTTAAGAAATTCCATTTAGCCAATTTTCGTGATAATGAGGATTTGGTGAAACCAAGACTTCGTTAAACAGGCGCTCGATTCAATTTGGAATCATTATTACTATATTTGTTTCAAAGTGAAAATTTCGGGAGGGGCTGCAGCCCCC
>JAQGAF010004474.1:0-14296 GCA_034687865.1 Kryphioiulus occultus
TCGATTTATTGGTTTCCTGGAGATTGTAATTGAAATCTGAACGAAGTAAATCGCAAATAAAAAACTTATCTGCAAATATAGACAATATTTCTATCAATCTGATACTAAAGTGCGTACTGCTGAATAACTGGTACGATAATTTTTCATTCTTTTGCATGATTTAAAAAACATAGTATAAAGGAAAATGTCTTGCTGTGAAAATCTAACTTTCCCCTGGCCCGGGCTATTCGTCTTCTCCTTAAAAATCCCCATTGCTCTTTAAGTAAGCCCAAATAGTTTCGTGATTTTTGACAATTTTACTATTTCAAATTTTCGTTATTCAACTGCAGACAGTGCATCAGCATTGCCCCTTACACAATCAGTATTCACCATGTATTGCCAGCTTTAGGATTTCCTGAGTTAGTTTATCATTATGAGTTCTTTGGGTTGTTTTCTTTCACTTTCAAATTTTGATGCCGCCATAGTTTGAAATGCGTTTGAAAATACTCTGTGATTGCCTATGAATTTTCCTTTTGAGGTGAGTGACAGTGTATGGCAAGATCAAATAAGTTGACACTACGCCGAAATCTTGGCGTTTAAACCGCCAAGATGGAAAGTAAGTTTTGTCGATACGTAACGTTTGGTAATATTTTGTCCTATTGGAAAAGAGGAATTCTGAGACTGCGATAAACTGTTCTATGCCTACGTTGAAATCAAGAAAATCTTAGCGAAAGCAAAACTTACTTTCAAGTGTATTTTTAGTGATGTTGAAGCCTCTTGATTTGTAGCTGTCCCCTTAGTAACTTTGCATCTTTGAATTTACCAGTTCTGAATCGGATCACCGTTCCAGGAAGCAGCATTCCGCTCGGTCGAAGCGTCCGGCCAGCGCCAAGAAGGCAGATGAGGGTGAGTCGAAACGGAGGAGGCAGCCCCAGGTTGAGATGGACGACCGCAAGGCACGTGGGGGACTCTCGAGGGTAAGCGAAATCTTTCAATGTCAAACCTCAGCTCGCTAGGTCTCTGCAGGATCAGATGTTTGTGCGTTACGAACTTTACGATAAACTTGTTTGCAAAAATTAATTTCATTTTCTCTCCCCCCTCCTCTCAGCAGTTTGTATGTTACCTCTTTCCTCACTTAGTTTTCCGCCTTTTTATTTTTTTGAAATTCGTTGTAAAAATATCCTAGGGCCCTGCGCTTTTAGCTTACAAATCTAAAATGAGTCGACAAAATATTAACTGGTCTCGTCTGACCCAATGGTTTGAATTTTGTTTTGCTAAAGTGAGATGACCCTTTCGAGCTAAGTCTTTATTTTCCTCCTAATTTTATCTTCCGTTGACCGATAAGTGTTTCAACACAGCGTTTCTTACTAAGAATACCTGTTATTTTCCTTCGCCTCTTTCCCTCCTCGTGTCTCTCGCGATCTCGTTGTGTTTGTTTTTTCGTGCGTTGTTCTTTCTCTCTACCCGTGTTTCTTTCTCTGTCTCTGCTGAATGATAACTTTTTTGAGTCTCAATAAATAAAACCACAATTTTGTATTATTATGTTGCCACCTGCCAGTAGGAGTGTTGGGCAGAGTAAGTATGGTAATTTCCTTCCGCAGCCGTAAGGTTCTGACTACCAAACACTGTTAGCAGTGCCGTTTCCTGTTATTACGTTTAAATAATAAACTCGTTAAAACTGTACTCTATACCTTTAACTTTCTCACCATTTCTAATGATAGCGTTTGAACGTAATGCGCATTTTTGCACACACTTATTATTCCCCCAACATCTCCCGAAACCCATCGATCTCTTTTCATAAACCTAATTTGTTTCCATCCTTCCAATGCCAACTTCATTGCCTGACTTTTTCTTTTTCTTTATCTGTTTCTTCCCCTGATTTTTTAAACAGGTCTTGGTTGAATGTTGTCAAGAAAAGACTTTGTCACTCTATGATAAATCAATGAAATTTGAAGATTTTATCGACCTTTTGCTGAACTCCAAAAAGTTAGAACAGGATTCCCCCAGACCTGGAAATCCTGGAAATGTCATTAAAATTATAAAAGCCTTGAAAAGTCAGGAAAAATAAATTGAATGAAGTCATTAAAAGTAATACATTTTGCATAGCTAGTTATTGGTTAGCACAAAAAAAGCGATAACAAACAATTCTGTGGAAGAAATTTAGTAATGTGTCTACCAGTCGTGGAAGTCATGAAATAGTCATGAACTTTGCATTAGGGTCGTGAAATTTTTTCTTTAGATTAGCACATTAAACGTGAACAATCCCATATTCTGATAGATGCTGTATTAATATAAAGTAATCTAAATTTGCTGTTTCCAAATGAAAATTTGTGTTCTATCTCCTGTTTATACCGGTATATTATAAGCAATAGATGTCACATAGCATTCCAAACATTGGCATATGCCATATTTTTGCATTTTCAGTGATTGAGGTAGTCATGGAAATTTGTTTTAACCCCATATCAACCTTTGTTGAAACCCGAAAGGCTTTATTAGCTGGAATAAGTATTCTTATTAGTTTTGAAAAGTCTGTATCAAAGCCACCAAAACAACTGTTTCCGGAAATATCGATTTGCAGTATCCTGTCAAACCCCTCATCTTCCCTTTAATTTTTCATTTTTTTTTGGTCTCGCATTCACTACTTCTCCCCATTCCCCTCTATCGCTTTCGTTTGCCCATTCTGCCTTTCCTAAGTCACGTTTTTCGTCAGTATTTGCTAATGGTGATTTTTTTCTCCTTACCCACCTTCCCCACCTGCCTGCAATCCAAACGTTGAAATTGTAACCAATATCCGAATCTCGGCCCCGAAACAGAAGGGAAGATCTGTCTCGCCGACGAAGCCACGCTCGCCCAGACGACGAGACCGGTCGGCTTCTCGGTCGAGCTCCCGCTCGCCGTCGGCGTCTCCTCCCAGGAAGGCCGAGCGCAAGAGTCGACCTCAAAGACGCTCGAGGTCACGGTCACCGGACGATGCTGCCTTGAGGCGCGCTCAACGGGAGCAGAGACACGCTGAGGTCAGGGAGAGGGACCTGGGACGCAAGGAGCCTCATGCCAGAGAACAACCCCAAGACTGGAGGCATCACAAGGAGAGGGAAGATGGTGGCCCCATGGCCACTCACAGAGAAAACAGGTCTGCCAAACAGATGGATGCAAGGCCCAACAGGTGTTTATGATTTTTGCAGACATTTTCCAGTTCCCATACTCAGTCTTTTCACTGCTAACCAAGTACGTTACCTTGATTTCTTTTTTCAGAGATTCGCACAAGGTGGTGGATGTCCCTCTGTTGCCCCTCGCAAGGAAGCCAGCTCGTTCGTCGTCGTCGTCATCTTCGTCTTCTTCTGGCTCGTCTTCGTCCTCGGGCTCCTCTGGATCGTCGTCATCTAGCTCGCCATCCGCAAAGAGGTATGCTTTCGGTCATGCTAACCAATGAATGATATTCTCAAACGTGTTACGTAGACGTAACTTCAAAAAATTCGTGAAAATTAACAACAAAAATGGCGATATTTCAAAAGATCGCATTATGATATCGTCTTGTGATATTTCTTAGGAGCCTTGTTTTTTTTTCCTAAGTATTTGTGTCAGGGCGAGGGTGGCTGGCAGGTCCGTTTTAAAATTGAATGTGACTGGCAGTCTAGAAAACCTGGAAAAGTCGGGAAAATTGATATGGGATGGAAATTTCAGGGAAAGTCATACATGCCTGGGAATACATGTTTCGGAATGCTGAATAGTACTCTATCACTAATTATATTATCAATATTTTATTAATCAAATATTTAAAATATTGCTCATATTTCTGAAAAACGTTTTAAGGAAAATACTAAAAATTTATTACACTGTATTTCGGTTAGTGTTTTAGATTTTCGTCTACCACATTCCCTTAATTATTTATATTAATATATTGTTTTACAAATTCTGGACTGAAACCGCTCATTCTGTGATCTAAATTTCCTAAAATTTTCTCTTATGGCGTTTGAAATGGAGTCTTGATTTCCCATTGAATCTGGGTCTGTTATCAGCTCTTCCCATCCCTGTTTCTGATTGTAACACGATTTAGATTGCTTTCGATATATTTTATTAAAATCTTGAAAGGATGCAAACGGATTGATGACTCCATAGATTGAAAAAGTGGTTGGTTGGCGAAGTGCATTGCTTGATTGACCCTGTCATATGCAAAAATGCATTAATTCTGTACACAACATTTGTTTTAAATTGACTCGAAATTTGATAGTCGAAGATCCGGTCAGTCACCCTGCGTGTGGAAAACGCTGACTGATCGTCAGCATTGCCATTATTTTAGCTTATTTACCTAATTTTTGTTCCCGAATTAGGCTTGCCACTGAGAAGATGAAAGAGGCGCTTTCGAGGGCTGCTAAATCGTCTGACAGGGGTCCACCTGGTGGTTCCCCGACACGCGGCTACGTCGATGTTCGAGGAGGAGGCGACAGGTCGAGAGTTCGCAGGGATAGCGATAATCGACATAGGGCCCCGCGCCGGTCAAGGAGTCTTAGCTATTCGCCTGCCGAGAGGGAAAAGAGGCCGACCCTGCGCCGAAGTCCCAGCCCTCCCATGAATCTGCCGCTCAAGACATCCTCTCGTAGGTCCCGGTCCAAGTCGCCCGCCAAGGATGCTCGCTCTCTGAACAAAACGAGGCTGCCGGAGTCGAGAAGGTCAAGGTCACCATCACCCAGCCGTGCCAAGGTTCCTGCAAGAAGGTAAAGAAAGTTTCACACAATCGTACAGCAGAACCCGGTTAAACAAATACCAGGGTGACTGGCTGTCTGGAAATCCTGGAAAAGTCTTGCAAATTAATTTGTTCCGGAAACGTCAGGGAAATCCATTTAATGTCTGGAAATTCGTTGTGGCATAACTATTTTGATTGGTATAAGTATCTCAGAAAAACATTACAAAAGCTGAATTTGTGTTCTGGTTTTTCTAAAAATGTCGCCTACGGCGTTTTCGTTATCATTAACATTTCTTATTATTTCTTATGAAAAATCCACTAAAAAATTCGCCTCGGCGTTCCTAAATGACAAAAATTTCGTAGTTGGCTATTTATCAAACTTTTCAAAAAAAAGAAAATATTTCCCTACAGCATTTCCATCATTATAAATAAAATATTTTTTTTAAATTTCGAAAGAATATTTCCCCAAAAATGCAGTGTTAAGATATACTGTTCGCTTTGTATGTAATATTAAAGCACAAACTGATACTTCAGTTTGTAATGTGCAAAATTAGGCAAAATATCAGACGTGGGGGGGGGGGCTATCAAAGTGACTTGTTTACTTCCTATAAACGCACGAACATTCTAGCAAAATTTGGCGCCCTTGCAGTTTTCGAGTGGTAGAGCCCCTGCACCAATCTCTCTCTAAACTAATATGCGGCATCGTTCCCAAGGATATTAGCTAAGACCAGTTCCCCTGTACTACCTCGACGTTTTTGTTTTCCTGCCAATTCTGCAATTTTGTGTTTTTTTTCCAGTTTCACTGAGACTAATAATCGGACGCTTGCAAGCAGTATTAACAGCAGCAACTCGAACAGGATGGCAGAAGGCCCTCGGTCAAGCATCCATTTGGTCTCTGCGCGAAGCCCGTCGCCCCCAGCTCTCAAAAAGGCTGTTGCACCCGTCTTGCGTCCCACCGTCAGAAGGAGCAGTTCATCCTCTTCCTCTTCGTCGTCAGCATCATCGAGAAGCTCATCTTCTTCTTCGTCCTCATCATCTCCATCACCGTCACGGTCACCACCAAGAAATGGCAAATCGGCACCTTCCGCAATGCGTCCTTCTCGGGTTTTATCTCCCGAGCGCAGCAGCCCAGCCAAAAAGGAGCAGTTTGCCATCCCCCTGCCAAAAGTCAACGCTCGTGAATCCTCGCCTGTGGTGTCGCCTCAGCACGGGCTCGCCGATATACCTTCGCCGCCTCCCAGGCTGACCATTGTGCCGACGACCGTGCAACCATTGCCGCCGCTACCCACTGGTTCCAAAGTCATTCAAACGAAGATTCCCAGAAGGTCTCAGAAGTCGGTGAGCCGCAGCCCCGAAAAGGAGAAGCTCTCCAAGTGGCACAGGTGGGTAGCTTTTAAAGTCAGTTTTCGGATTCTGATTTTTGTTGAATAACAGGGAAGGGTGAAATTTTCAAAAAGTGTGGAAAAATGTGAAAATTTATAACTTGCTTGAATAATGTGAAAAATTGGGAAAATTGACTTATTTAAAAATTCGTTGGATGTGAATTTCTGAAGAAATCTAGCATAAAGCTTGTGGCTTTCTCTCGAATTTCTAAGAATGTCTTAAAAATGGGTTATGGCTAAAAATCATTTTCGCAAAGATACACTCCATTTCTGGTCGTTTTTTATTATTGCTTATATGAAAATTCATTGGGAAATTTACAAGAAATCCAGCGTAAAACTGAGGAGAAATTCTACCATTAACGGAGGTCATGAATCAGTAGAATCGCCCTCGGATCTTTAAATTCTTAAGAAATTTATACTAAAATTTCGTTATTTTTATATATACATGTATATATTTTAATTGCCCAAGGCGTTCTCTCGAGTACAAATGTTTGTAAGAATGTCTTTAAAAAGCTGTAAAGCAAAAAAATCATTTTCACGAAAATGCACTTAAAAATCCATTTTCGGTCGATTTTTTTTCATGATAGTTCTCCTGCGTCATTTTCTTAGAAATTCTATTTACACCCATGCAATTTTTTTAGAAAAAGCATGCTGAAGTGCATCATTTATGGGCCGAGTTTTTGTGAAAATGTTGCCCATATGTTCTCAGTATTTTAGTAAGGTCGCAGTATTCTGTCATTCTAAATGTTGGATTGCAGTCCAAGTTTGAGAACCGCTGTTTATAGCTCGTGAACATATGACTTTTTCAAGAATATTTGGTGAAATATATGTGGAAAAATGTGAAAAATATCAGATACTTGGATGTGACAATATGTGCAAAATTGCACACAAACTGACCACATGCTTGGAATAAGCATCATTACATTACATATTTAATATTAATCAAAGTAAATTAGTGCATCGAATGCGTTACACATTGCAAATGCCCAACTGAACTAGTAACCAATAAGCTTCACTCTCAGGCTCGTGATTTACACGATCTCGCTTCACCCATTAATCGATTCTTTTCTTTCCTGGTTCAAACATATTAACGTCCAGTCCGAGCCCACGCATCTTGAAGTCACCATCTGGCCGCAGTCCGTCTTCGTCGCCCTCCAGACGCCGAAGCAGGCCCTCCAGAAGTCCCTCGTCCACCCGCTCGTTTTCAAAGAGCAAGAGCAGATCGAGGTACGTACTGATGATCCGGCAGGGTTCATACCGTCAAGGAATTGTTGACATTTTGTCCATTAAGTCAGGAAAAACATTCGGGAAATTTTGAAATTCAATTTTTTACTTTGTGGAATGCCCCGCAATAGACATAAGCAGAGCAGATGGTATCTTTTCTGAAGCAACTTATTGTATTGTTTTATGTTTAACTTGATTTGACCATCTTTGACGGAACAAACTTACTGCTTCATGTATGGTAAGAGTGCTGTATATCGACGTCAACACGACTGTACCTGTATGGTCTCAGACATGGTCATGAATAACTCGTACAAGGCTTACTATATACACAGCCTTGGCCAAATGTATAGAGCACCTCCTAAAATTCGCCATTTTTGCATAATACCTGCAATTCTTGGTCGAGAAAAAAATCAAACATCTTGAGGTATCAAAAAAGGGTCTGAAAGCTATCTTGGAAGCAGAGTTAATTGACCAAGAAGTGTTGCAGTTACATAGAAAAATACAAAAAATATAGTTGAGTTGAATATGATGGTACAAACCCTGTAATATTTCTTAAAATTTCGAAAGTCCGCAGAAATACAGTAGTGTTGTTGAAATATGTGTATTTTTTTCAAAAAAAAATTGTCCGTTATATTAACTTCTAATAATTTCGCTGCTAATTATTAAAATCCAAAAATTATGCCTTGAAAATTAATACATGTACTATTTTTTTTCGTGGTCTAAAATTGCCTGAAATTTCGTGCAAAATATCAGGGATATGAATGGAAAGTTGTGAGAGAAAGTCAGGGAAATCGTCTTGAGAATTTGATTGAGAACCCTGCCTTCTCGGATTTGACCTTACTCGCATTTTCATGCTGCGTGCAATTTTCCCCATTTTTTTTCTCTTCCAGGTCCAAGTCCCGCTCCCGTTCGAGGTCCCGCACCCGATCGACCCACTCGCGATCCTATTCCCGCTCTCACTCGGCATCAAGATCTAGATCAGACTCGAGGAACGCCCGCAGGAGCCCGTCGATCCCGCGGAGGCGGGGCTCGCCCAGTTTTCTGGACAAGCGGCGAATCACGAGGTAAGGAGCGCAAAGCGTTCTCACCACCCCCTCATTAGTTTTTCTCCTACGGCCCTACATCCACCTAGATATCGTTTCTGATCTTGGTTCCCCTAAAAAATGTGACTCCCATGCCGTATCATCCCAGGTTGGTTCTCGAGTAATGCACGTAGATGTTCACTGCCTGTTGATTGCATAGCCTCTGTTCAGTTTTTTTATTTATCTACACTTAGTCGATGCTTCCAGTGACTTTTTTACGTTTTAGTTTGGAACATCTTAAGCACCATCAGATCTTTTACTGCTATCCCTATCCTCTAGTGACCTTTCAAATGCTTTTACCCGGCGTTTGTAAATACCAGGAAAGTTAAGGAAATTCCTCAGAAAATTATTATTAATTTTGCAAAAATGCTCACGTTAGCCGATGTTTATGCCATTATCTTCATAGCTTCATAGAAGAATTACTATAGCTAAAAAAAGACAGTTTTAATTGTTTGTGAATTATAAATTTCACTGATAAAACCGCAGTGGCATAGAACGTACTTGAGCTGCAAAAATATTTTTAAACAAGGTTCCCACACCATGGAATGTCAGGAAATATCAGGAAAATTTTGTTAGTTCACTATTATCTTTAAAACGACTTAAATAAAGTAAAAAAATTAGCTTGAGATTCTGCATTTCGATTGGAAGCTCGAAAATAAATACTATTACAATGGCTTAATATTGTGTTAAATTTCATGTAAAATGTCAGGGAAATCGACTTGGGAATTTCATGGTCACTAACAACCTGGAAAACCTGAGTAAATTTCAAGTAAATACTGTAATTTTTCAGTATCGCAATATTATTTTGTGTTTGTTCATTGTAATTCTGATAAATTAGCACAAAACTGATTGGCTTACAAATCAATTCCACCATTACCAATAAGGAATTTTCATTATGAAAAGATTTAACTCCTTTTTAGCAATGGATAGATCACTATTAAATTATGACTATGCATTAGAATATTTTTTTGAACCAAGAAAACCTAGAAAAATCAGGGAATTTAATTTTCAGCATTTAGCAGTAACAGTGAATTTGGTTGAGAATTCTTTAAATATTTTCTTTACGTTACTGAATACGATTCAATGCTTATTCTCCCTGCATAATTTGTTTTTGAAAAGTCAGGGAAATTACTCGGGTTGGACATTGGGTTGATCTTTTATATCACAGATAAGGCAACAATGCATGGTGCACTCGTATAAAGTCGCCATTATGGCAGATGACCCAGCGTTCACAGGAGTTTCAGGGTGTCTACCGATCATGGAAGTCAACGAAAAGTCATGAAATTTGCATCAGGGTTATGGAGTTTTAGCCTTTGATTTAATTATAAATTAAAAATTTAGCTTGAAATTCATCATGTGTCTTTAAGTTTCTCAAAAAAAGTTCTCCAGCAGCGTTTTTTGTCGTTTGATGACATAAAACTTGAAGACTTTGCAATACAAAACCCTGCAGACACCCTGAATTTTCGCAATAAGTTTCTTAGTTCCAGCTGAAAATGACCACATATCGAACTGAAGGATGTGAGATTCTCCCAATTTAATATTATTATTCGTTTAGTTTCACCATCTTTTTTTTTGTTTTATTTCACCATTATTATTTAAGCATGAATGTTTTTTTGACGTTTTTATTTTCTTTTCTTTTTGGGGAGCAAGGCCTAACAGGGATTACAATTATCAGAACAGACGCTCGAATGACCGCAACCGCTACCAGCCACAAAGGCGATCACGTTCTCGCAGCCGGTCTCGCTCCAGCCCTCGCTCTCAAAGACGTGATCGCCGCTGAAGAAAGCAGACCGAGGATTTATCGATCGTTATTATTATTTCGTGGATGTACATTTCTACTTTTAAGTTGCTCTCTCTCTCTATCTTCATCCTTTTTCTTCCCCATCCTCCTCCAACTCCTACATGATCACTGAAATCCACCGTGGATTCTCAGCGCACACTTTTCAATATTTCATGTAGTTTTTACGTTCTCGTTTCTTTCGGATGTTTTCGCACATTATTTTTTGTTTGAATGGATTATTGTCATGAGCATTTCAGTTGCATTTCTCCCCCCCCAGTATCTCCTTCCTCGTCATTTTTCACTTATTTTCAAGCATGTCACTGAATGCCAACATTTTCATCGATGGTCCAGTATTGGGGCAAAAATGCGGTAACGATGTATCGCGGTTTTCTTTAACTTATCATCGTTTTCTTAGTATAATTCTGTATACTATATCTGAACTCATGAATTCGATAATCACAAACACGAGACTTATTTTACTATTTATTGATTCAATTATCCGTCATTCGTTAATTGGCAAACTTGTATACCACATGAACTGTCGATGAAAGTCGGGGCATTCAATTAAGTGCCAGATGTAAAGTTTTCTCTCACTCGCTTTATCAATTTTTTTTTGCTTTTTTCGCTTTTTTTCATTTTTAAATTTCGTCACTCGTGCACCCGGGCTGGATTATGGATAGCCTGGCGATTAACCGGTCTTTTTTCCAGATTTGAGGCATTAGGGATTTTGAGTGGTGAAGCACCGCTTGAAATCCCGAGATATTATTGCCTTTCATAAAACCACAGTACCCCATTTGCTCCAACACTCTTAAACGAAATTTTGTTCGAGCTACATGTAACTCGAAACGGTTGATTTTGAGGGCGATAAACTCAAAAGATTTAAATTTACAATAGTAAATTGCGGCATTTTACTCTTCCTTACTGTCGTGCTATTTTTTTCCGTTGTGAATTTCGATTTGAGTAAAAAATGGTGTACACGATTTCATATGCTCTTGTTATTACGGTAGTTGCCCTTGGTTAGTGCCGTGTTTTTTGTGTTTCGTGCATTTTATGTGTTTGTAGCCCTCCTTTAAAACATGGTTCGTGGCACGCACCTGGTCCTAAGAGGGTCCTAAACGAATGTACACGCAATGCTGAAATTTTGAAAATCATTACTGGGTAACAATCTATTCGATTCGATTCCATTTATTTTTGAAGAAATTGGAAAATTAATTTAGGTGTACATTTAGGTTTCCATATTTACTCATGAAAATTTCATAAGTGGGAAATTCGAACATTTACGATATTGATAAAATTTTTAACATTTTTGGAATTTTACCATTGCAGACATGTGGTTTACGGCCCTCTTTGATTTAAAGGAAGACTGCTGTGTTCCAGATTTGAACTGGCTTTGAAAGTGTGCAGCGTTTTGAATTTGCCTCGGTACACTTTCTGTTCTGGTTTCACAAAATTTTCGGGTTTTGGACTGGTCTAAATTTAAACTCATTAACAACACATCCATAATCCTGTATCATGTGTGTCACTACTCCCTAGTGTTTTTTTTAAGTCAGATCAGTAGCACAAGCATTGCCAAACCACACCGGAAAGTGACCCGAAGTGAATTATCGCGGCTCCTGGAGAACCACGGACCGAAAATGCATTGCGGCTTGACCGCTGACTGGGCCAAGTGGTTCTCCCGCAGCCGCAGTTCCCAGAACTCTGCCGCGCTACTGCTGCTCATTGTGTGAATTGATTCCACAAAGTTTTATTTTTTGTTTGACTCTTTTTGCTGGTGGCTTACAATGTTTTTCACGGAAATTTTGTGACAAAATTTGGGTAAAGTTTTATTCTTCTCTCTTATCTCTATCTCTCTCTTTTCTATCTCTCTGTCTATGCAGACTCGAATTGAATTTACGAAACCTTTTCTAGAAAATCGAGTTTCGGCCCCAGTGTCGGGGCCCTCGCACTCATCCTCTCTCTCTCTGTGTGTGTTTCAGTGCCCGTAAGAGGCCCGTCCCGTATCACCGACCGTCGCCCCCAACCCCCAGCAGCACCAGCAGCTGGTCGGACGAGGACTCGCGATCACCACGTCGCTCCAGCGACTGCAGCGACGTCAAGAGACGGTCATCCTCGTCCTCTTCATCCTCCTCGGACTCATCCAGCTCTAGGTCAAGCCGTTCGTCCCGCTCGCGATCCAGGACTAGGTCCTACTCCAGGGGGCGATCCGACAGCCGCAGCCCATATGGAGGCTCCAGGGGTCGCTCGCGGTCACGGACGTCGTCTCGCTCCAGGTCCAGATCGCGCAGCAACAGCAGGCACAGCGGACACAGCAGCGACAGCCTCAGGAGGTAAGGGCTCGACCCGAACCACCACGTACGTTGCGAGACGCTGAAAGTAATTGCTGGTCTCGGATCTCCAGAAAGTCCGAGAGAAATTGGCCCTACGCCGCTATGGCGAAATCAAGCCCTTAGTGGCGAAGTTAGTTGCGGGTTGAGCTCGTTGGCCAAAGGAGCGTACACTGTCGGATGTCGGAGACAGGAAAACTTCGGATATAACGAAGTAAAGTATGTTTCTTACATAGCAGGGCTTCTCAAACTACAGGGTTTTCGAAAAATAATGGTGCAGTTTTGATCGTTAGTTACTTAAAAACTAAACTGCATTTCCTTTTAATTATTTTGTATCTTAATCCCTACTTATGTAAATTTCATGTGCACAACATGAGACATGTAAATCACGCGTTTTTTATTAACATGAGATGCAATTATATCATGTACATGGTGTGCCATTGGAATTGCATTACACCAAACCACACTTGATTGGGTGTGGACTGCGTAGCGTAAAGCAGCGTTCTCGTGGTTCAACATTTCTTGACCGGTTTTTGTTGAACGCGAGTTGAAGTGGGGAAACGCGGTTTCAACTGAATGTAGTTGACCATCTTTCAACTTTCAATCGTTCTACAGCTTTCAAATCGCTCGAATTGTTCCATTAGAATGTTGAACTGCGAGAACGCTGCTTTATACCATGCAGTCCACACCCGATCGAGTGTGGTTGGATAAAATTCAATTCCAGGGGCACACTACATACATGTTATAACTACAGCTCATGTTCGTAAAAAACTCGTTCTTTCAATGACTCATGTTGTGCATGTGACATTTATATAAATAGGGTTACGATATAAAAATAATTAAAATTAAATACAGTTTAGTTTCCAAGTAATTAACGATCAAAACTGCACCACCCTGTATTTTTTCTTTCAATTGCCAAAACCGCCCCAAGGCCTTCTAGTGTCTTGGTTACTAGTTTGAGAAGCAATAATTATACAACAAGAATTCGTTATATCCGGTTTTAGCATCCTCTCAAGATAGGACCATGAATGCTAAACGTAGTGATAGGAATTTTAAAGGCCATCCTGATGAGTCTGGCACTCACTGACGGTTTTTCCCCCAGCGTAGAAACGTTTTGGTCAATCATGACTATTATCTTATATTCCCTAATTTATTTATTTTCAAATGTAAGTTTTCATATTTCCCTTTCTACATTGCAGGGGGAGAAATTGTTTGCTGGTGTTATGCGACTTGTAAAATTCTATCATTGCAGTTCTATTTTCCGGTTTTTAATTCACCCATTTTTACTTTTGAACGCTTTCTCCTGCGCTGACCACTCTCCAATCGAATACGTACGAAGGCGCAAGTCGTTCCATGTTCTAGTCACTGCTGCCAAAGGTAAAATTTCGGAGTGCACGCTGCCGATAGAGATTCTTCCCGGTTTTTAAAAATTTGTCTTGCGGCAATCGATTGGAGAAATTGTGATAATTCATAGATTGACGTGCCCGAAATTTCGTACAGGTGTACAGAATAGTACGTGGAGGGAATAAAATATATTTATGATCGTGCAATACTCAATCGCCACGTTCGGGGCAATCAAAAATCATACCCACAATGATGTAAAATTCTAGCGATGGTTTTAAATTATTAACCCTCTTATTGCTGATTTTTTGCGATACAGTAGAACCTGTCTGAACAAAGACTATCTAAAGTGAGAAGTGTAGATGTAAAAGCTCATATGTGAAAAAAAAATAAACCCACACTTAAGGGTGAGCCTTACACCTGGCCAATGTTTTCGTGGAATTTGTCCATTTTTTCCGTTTTTGCGGTTATTTTTAATTTTTTCATTATTAAAAAGTAGTATC